>CM016567.1:26615602-26715602 GCA_003412495.2 Echium plantagineum
AAATATATATTTTAATTATTTTTCACTTTTTACTAATCTATCTATCTAGAATGACAATAGAAAACAAATGAAGGGAGTAGAAAACTAGGAAGATTTAATGTTTTGTTTAGAAAAGAAAGTGGGATAAAGTGGGGACAAGATGGGGAGAGAATCGAGAAAATGATGAAAAGGCTATTATGCTAAAAATATGTGAGATGACAAAAGTACAACATACTTCTTCATGTCTCTATGTCTCCCTCTTACTTCTTCATTTATGACCAAATCCAGATTACTTTCTTTAGATTCTTCATTCACCAATCATAAAAGGCCACGTCATACTTCCCCATTTCTTTTTGTGTTTCTCTTTCATAGGCGTTTTGGAGTACACGTGGCACCGGTTTACTGAATCAGATCCATCAGAGAGTGCATACAATGATACAACTGTCATTATGTCTTGTCTTTTTCCACTTCAAGGCCACCATATCTAATTTTGACTAATAGTAGTAGTAATCTTTTATTAATAAATTTAATGAATTTTCATGTATTCAATTGGTGTATTTGTTGTTATCAACAAGATAAAAAAGAAAGATGACTGGGAAAGCTTGAAGAAATCGACAATGAAGAACAATTGTGGAGTATTTTGGTTCCCTACGATTATGGGATGTTTTGCTAATCTTTATGATATTTCTATTGCACACTTTAATTCGATGAACTTGTTTTGTATTAATAGAGCTACAGAAGCTCTTGGATATTATTTATGAATTGAATGCATTATCTATCAAAAAAAAAAAGATAAAATATACTTTCTTTATTCTTTAGTTGATATTTTAGGTTACTTTACTTTTCTAATTCGCGTTTAACAATTTCATTAACTAAAGATATATGTAAAGTGATACTGTTTCTTAATTGACGTGAAAATAGTAATCATATATTCAATACTTCATATATTATTAAATCAAATTGAGATTATACCAACTTTATATTTTTTATTAAATAAATAAAATAATAATTTTTGCTCAAAGTTGGAGGCGAACTTCAAAACGTCTATTAATTTGAAATTGAGTAAGTATTGGCCTACAAATTAGACCAGAATCAACCCCCCTACCCCATTTCGCAGATGAACAACTCGCGGCTGGATGATTCGCTTATGCATCATCCCCTTGCACTTCCAATATATAGAAGCTGGACCGTATATTCTCCAGCTTCTAGAGTCTTTTCTGGCGGCCTTGGAGAGGTACATCATGGCAAGGAAGCATCTTTCTGATAACTTTGGAAGGTTGGTCCTATAATGGTATCAGCTGGTCCCTAACTTCAAGTTCATGTTATCCACCTAAGTTAAACGATGACTGATGAAGCGACAAAATGGCTTCAGATTAATACCGCGAGATTGAACTTTCTTCAAAATGTATTGCCTTTCTGATTTGAACGATCATGGGTAGTGTGGACTCCATTTACCGAGTGTATTTGAGGATTCAGACTCCAAGAGAATCAATACGACAAGAAATCTGGTTAAGTCAATTTGATTTCCAGCAGGTCATGATGTATTATTTGCTCTGAATCTTGGAATGTTCATGTTCCTATCTGCTTCAATCATGCTATAGGCATGGCCCTTGGTCAGCCCTATGTTTCTCATTGTTGTTCTTACAGTTCGGAACTTATTCCATTCTTCTTCGTCAGCATAAATGTTTGATAATGAAGTATAGAAACCTGTATCATTTGTACATAGATTATCAAAATTTTCTTGAATTCCTTTTATAAAATCCATCCTTCTGTGGATTCTGCAACCATTTACTAGTGCACCCCAAATGCTACTATCTGCTGGAAATGGCATTGATTTGATGATTTCGTACGCTCTACTAAGATCACCAGCACGACTGAGAATATCAACTAAACAAGCATAGTGTTCAAACTTTGGCTGGTTTCCAAGATCTCTCATCAAGTTGAAGTAGAACTTAGCGTTTTCCACATATCCGGCATGACTACAAGCAGATAAGATGCTCATAAAAGTAACATCGTTTGGTTTTATACCAGATTCTACCATTTCAGTGAAGAGTGAAATGGCAACATCAGCATGACCGTGCATACCATAGCCATCTATCATGGCACTCCAAGAGACGATGCTTCTTTCCAGCATGCTATTGAAAATTCTCTGAGCCATCTGAAGGTGTCCACATTTAGCATACATATCAATCAAAGCTGTGTCTATGTACATATCTTTCCCGAATCCATGGGTAATAAATTTATGGTGAATCCTCTTTCCCTTGTCTAGATATCCTAGATTTGAACAGGCTTGAATTGCACTTAGGAACGTCACTTCATTCATCTCAAGAGAGTTGACATACAACTGATCAAAGAGAATTAGAGCTTCTTTCCAATAACCATTCTGTGAAAATCCACACATCATAGAATTCCATGTTACGACACTTCTCTTTCGGCAGTCTTCAAATATTAAGTATGCTGAATCAACATATCCACATTTAGAGTACATGTCAATAAGCGAGTTCTGTACAAATTCATTGAAAATTTTGGTCTTATATACATAACCATGTATCTGGCGACCAAATTCTAAGCACTCATAATTTCCAGAGACAGATACAACAGTAGCCAGAGAAAACGAATCAGGGGTTATTCCTTGTATCAGCATATGTACAAAAAGCATCAAAGCCTCCTCCCACATTCCTTCCTTAGCAAAACCTGATATGAGCATATTCCACGAAACAACATGTCTGTCGATTTCTGGATCAAATATCTTGTAACAATGTGTCACTTTTCCAGAATTAGCATACATATCTATCAATGCTGATCGCAAGAGATCATTGTCTATTCCAAAATCACGTCTTATTATAAAACCATGAGCAGACTTTCCCTCCCTCAGCCAACCTAACCTAGCAGAAGAACATATAATACTCATCAAAGTTACTTCATTTGGCTCGACATTAGCCGCCATCATCCTGATAAAAATCTTCAAGGCATTTTCATAATCATCCACCTGATTACAGCTCGAAATCATAGCTGTCCAGGTTGAAGTAGTACCACTACCACTAAACACCCTCTCAGCACTAACCAAATCACCACATTTACCATACATTGCAATAAGACAACTTTCAAGGGATCCATCATTCAACATATACCTTCTTACAGCATAACCATGAACCGATTGTCCCAATCTAAACAACCCCAATTCGCCACATGCCTCGATAACGCTAAGCACACTCACTGCATCAATTTCACCGCTTTTCAATACCATCTCACAAAAAATTTCCAACCCCTTTTCGAACTCCCCGTTCTTTACATAACTAGTAACAATCGAGCTCCACGAAATCACATCCCTTATAGCCATTCTATCGAACACTTTACGCGCATAAGTTAAACACCCCAACTCACCGTACATACTCAAGAGTGCACTCTCATTAACAATATCACACTCAAAACCAAGCTTTATACTCCTCCCATGAGCATTTTGACCAAGACCCAAATCACCAATTGCACTACAAGCCTTAAAAATCGATGGAAATACATAACTACTTACTTCATCAACCTTAAAAATCATTTCTTGGTACAAGAAAATCGAATCTTGAAATAAATTATTCCAAACATGGCATTTAATTAACACACACCACATGTAAGAATCAGGATTCGTGAAGGAATTAAAGATGATGATTGATGATTTAAGATGACCCTTCTGAGCATATGATTCAATGAGCTTTGTGGAAGCTTGAGGGTCTTTATGAAGTCCATTTACTATGAGGTGAGCATGTAGTTGAGTTAGTGTTCTTGGTAATGAACAAGCTCTGAATAATGGCATATAAAGTGCCATTTTTATTTGTGTTCATTGATATATAAGAAAAGATTGAACAATAGAAGTGATTTTGAGCATCTTACATGTAGAACACCATTAATGATGGATTTTGAGCGGGTAATCGAGTATGGGTTTTCAAGGGTGATGGATTTGGGATATCTATATGACTCGACTATTCGATGAATAAGTAAGTCATCAGTCATCACTTAACCCTCTTACTTTACGTATAGCTGGCTCGGTGATCCGGCTTGATAGCTCGGAGTTTTCTATATATCAATATATATTATTAAAAACTACTTCACGTTATTTTAATAATTAAAGGTAACCAATAATTGTATATAATGATTTTCCGACGTACTAAAAGTAAATGATTTCTATTTCGCCTTGTCAAATAACAATATATGATATAACTAATGATTAGCCTTCAAAATTTAAATATACTTAACCCGATTAAATTAAGAGTTTGAACAATATATGGTTCAAGTGAGCTAGCTCAGAATTTAGCTCAAGTTTACCTTAGTTCGATCAAAACTCGCTGAACCTAACCGAGCTAATGACTCGATTATGAAGTGAGCTATGCTCGGCTGAGGTACAACTCTGCTCAGTTCCACTTCAACTAGGACCAATTCAAATCAAGCGATCACCAAAACTTCAATTTGCATTAAAATCTATAGGAAAATCATGTAAGATAAATATGCAATGTGTTGGTGCATATAGATAATTCAGCGTATATATTGCAAAGATTGACATATTAAAAATATTTTGAGTTGAAATTTGGACGAATAAATTGGGACAGATGTTGTATTATGCTATAACAAATAAAAATGTTCTTATTTATGCAATTTTTATTCCCACAATTAGTTTAATCCCTTGAATCTACTACACAAAGGTTTGGATTGATATTAGTTTCAATCTTCCAGGTCTTGTTCTATTTCAAGTAATAAGATACTGAGAGTTGAGGATAAATAGGAGTAATATAGAGTAGAGTTAACATTTGATAAGAACTTTTACCGCCTTTGTTCCTAGCTACACAGCCACATATCAACTACTCAGAAGAAACCCAAGTGATGCCATAGAATTCCCTGAATCAATGGATCAAAAAAGTCGAACAGGGCGAATTATTACAGGTTTGCTAGTTACTAGTATTTGCAGCAAGATTTCTTCAGGTTTTCGTCATCAACTTGTGTGTCACCCCTCTAATGAGATATCGGAATCTCTGACCTGCAACATGATCGACAGATGAATACTCAAGATTCTGATCTACATTGAATTTTGTGTTATCTCGATCTAAGTTTGTGTCTATTACCTGCAACAAGGAATGCAGAAAACCTGTTACTCTCCAGGGATTCAGGGACCTTAATGAATGAGAATCAGAGAAGAACATGATTGGTGTAGATAATGGTGATTACCTGACGACATATGACTTCCAAAAACAACGACAATGGTTTATCAAAACAGGTATTTATTCTACACCAGTCTTTTTCTTCAACATTGCAATAAAACTGTCTCGGTCTTCTGGAGTCATCGCAGCTGCTGAGCAATCGCCAACTCCCCACTCAGCTCCGCGTAGGCAGTATTTGTCCTGAATGGCTTGCTTATTCCTGGTTGATGCAATGGAAGGAAATTACAGGCTTGCAGTACTAGATGGATAATATTAATGTAATGAATCTAAATCAAGTTTTTTTTATGAATGATGTAAATGGAAAAACCATTATCGTTGCAATTTCCTAACTAAATATCAACCATCACTAATCTTATTGAAATTGAGGAAACCAAACAGGAGCATATTTCTGTTTTGTAATCTGAAAGTCCTTTTCTTCCATAGTGGTTCCTTAAGAAAATCCATATGGTAGCCTAGCTACCAAATTGTCATGACCGACATGAGCTATAAGAAAAAAACGTCTTCCACAAATTAAATTCATTTCATACAGTATGGGAGAACAATAACTTCTCTTTATTCGACTGTGATTTCTCGAGCAACTTTTTCAGCAATGGAGTCTCTTTGAATCTTGCGTCATTCTCAGCATACTTTTTCTGATTTTCATCTGAAATAGTCAAAATCCTAGTAACTGTTTTCAAATATTACACAGATTATTGATAATAGTCGATGAACTAGCTACTATAAAGGCATACCATTCCAGCGATTAAGAAAGTCTATCTTAGGCAGTTCAGGACCAGGAACCGATTCTATCCCGGTTGATCCTGAAAGAAAACCAGCATTCGCTGCAAACAGCATATGCATATAAGTTTGCAGCTATAACTGAAAAATTACTCCAAATAATCATATTGGCTTTGTCACTACTTACACAAAATTTAATTGGAAAAAACCCGAAAAGTTATAGGTTGCATAGGTATAAACTTCGATTTTATGTAGGATCCGTAGCATTTGTGCTATTCGTTAGTCATAACAAATGAGTAACATTTGCATCCGGCGTGACTCGTGAGTAATAACATACTGTTGGATACTTGGATGAGCATCATCCACACTACTCGTCATATTGTATCGATTTTATTAGCATATACTATATTACTAGAGTCCTATATTGTTAGAGTACTAGAGTCCAGGACTAGCATTCTTGTTGTGTATAAATAGGACCTTCCAGTGTATGTAAAGATCACGAAAATGATAATCTGACCGGGTAACAAACACTTACTTTAGTGAAAATGATAATCTGACCGGGTAACAAACACTTACTTTAGTGAAAATGTAATTGCAATTACCTCCATCTCTCCACCACCCCCCCCTTCAAACCCCCAAACCTTGACTATCTAATCAAGACACTGTACAGGACTCTCATTGTTTGAGTGAACTAACTACTAGCAGTTAGTTTAGTCGCATGGAAAAACGTAAACGTCAATTAAATTGAATGTGACAATAGATGTAAAAATAAGAAGACCCCTTTAGTTGAAATAGTAGAAGAGTTGTTACCAGGAGTAGACCAGAGGATAAGAGCAAGAGAGGCAGCGAGAGGAACACCAAATGGTAATGAAGTAGAATACAGAGGAACATTTCCCATGTTGTCATCTTGTGCATGTTTCATCTTGAGAGACACCATTGTTATGGTTCCAGACCTCTTTGCAGTAGTAAGAGGAGGAGGAGCAACACCAAATGTATATCTGCAAGTTGGCGTTTGTGATTTGGTATGAAGATTGAGAGTGCCACAAATTGCAGAAGATGCCATCCTCTTTTTTCTGTGAAAGTAGTAAGTAGTAACAAGATAGGGAAGTAGATACTACTCAATCTTTAATGTGGAGCTCTTAGGAGACACGTCAAGCATCCCAACACTCGCAATAATTACACAACATACTTTATGTTGGGAACCATGTTCGGCTATTCGTGTAATCCAGGTTTGATTTTCAATGAAAGCGAATTTTGTGTGTGTTGAAGTGTTTAACAAGCAAATTCTAGTCAATTGAAACACTTCCTGCGATTTACTTCTATGTGTATTCCAAGCAATAATATGTAGGACAATTAGTATGATAATTTTCACACTTTTAGACATACTTTATATTGGGAATTCCTAAAAAAATTGTGCATCGATAATAATAGTATTATATGGCAAATGTTAACGGTCTGATACTATGTTAATTCCGTATTTTAAAGCTCCAATTATTATATTATATGGAGTATTATATTTAGTAAAATTATCTGATGACATGATCTTTTAGTATATTTTACTACTAATATAATCATTTTCATATAAATAAAATCAAATAATTCAATGTTTGTAAATAATTAATGGTAACTGTTAGTCAATTGAAACTTCATCAAAATCAACTTATAATCAAATGTATTTGACCACGAATTTTACTATATCAATTAATTTCATATAATTTATTAGTATCGTTGAACAATTAAAACTTTAAATTTTTAATTTTGGACTATTTCTAGATTTTTTAATTATCTTACAACGAAAAAAGCGCAATAACCTGGGCTCGACCAAGAATTGGTAAGGAGAATTGAAACTATAATCTTATTGTCACAAGTTCACTCACATACTCTACCAACTTAATTACCCTTAGCAATTTCAATTTTGTTAATGTTATTTGCGATGGTGGTAGTAAATTTCTTTATTGTATAACCTAGTACTTCATTATTATACGATATTATAATATTGCAGGTTGACTGATCGGAGAGTTAAATATAAACAAGAAAGTTTCCAAACAATAATCTATGAACATTATAAAATCTTTGGACAATGCCGAAACAATGACAACATAGTTGATAGTTGATTAGTTGTCATGTGTTACAGAATGACCACATAATGTCACCAATTTCATCACTTAACATACAATATAAATATGAGAATCAAGTTACAATTCATTCTCACAAAATTCAATTAGTAGCTCAAAGACATCATCTCATCTTAGTTTGATTTGTCTATGAACTTGGTATAACATGGGTTGCACTCCAAAGGTGTGGACCTGAGAACACAGGTGTGCTTGTTTCAATTATTAGCACACTCGTGTTCTCAGGTCACCCCTTTGGAGTACCCTGTTTTGCATATTTGAAGGATTTTTCTTCGTTCGTTCAAGAATTATTGATGTTTGTATACTTCTTTAATTTATTAATATCATCTTATATGTATACTTTAAATATTCTATGAAATTATTCCTCTAATTGAATGTTAATTTTTCTTTTTGTAGGTCAATAAAGAGAAGAAAAAAAGATGAAAGTTAAATATATTTACCTCAGGAGGTGCAGATTAACAACTGGCATAAATAATAGGGAATGATAGTACATAGATGCCCTTTGTATATTTTTGGTTGGAAATTTGATCCATGTATCTTTTACTTAATGCACGTTTTTTAAATTCAAAGTTAAATAATTATATATTTGACTTCAAAAAAACAGCACATGAATAAATGAATAGATCGTTATCTCCTCCACCAAAAGAAGGCAATTCCATGTCTACATTATAGTTTCATGTTTGAATAGAATGGCAACATGATGTAACCATTAAATCAAAACAGTGATAACAATAATACGGAGAAATAGTACTCGCTCCCACTATTATTAGTGTGCTTTCTTGTTTTTTGTTTTCTCTTTAATTGGTTGTAATGACTCGTGTATAAAATCTGTAACCTGTTTACCTGTAGACGTTGTAACGAACTCGAGACTTAAATATACGAGTTTTCTTGAGAGCTCACAAAATGTTCATCCAAACACCCTCTTAAACTACCAAGTACTTAAGGAAAAAAGAGAATATGAAATCGAACTCACAATTACTACAATCATCATTAACAAAAAAACAACAATAATAATCTCATTGAACTAACATTTAAGCACACACAAGCCACGAAAGATGGCATGCATTGTATACAATAATCAATCAAATAAAATAGATTATTGAAGCTTGCTCGTGCTTATTTTAAAACATCCATGAATATATGAATTTATATATGTTACATAGTCACAATTATTGCATGAAATTAAAATATAACATTGTTGTACTTTATAGTAGGTAATACACTGCTTTTTGTTTCAAAGCCCTCTTATTTTTAGTAAAAATATTTCTAAGCCCATCGCGAAACTCATTAATCATTATTAAGAAATAAATTAAAGAAACTATGACTCTTCACTTCAGTCACAATTTCGTTCATGAATATCGATAGTATTCAATCCTTTTAGGCTTTGAGGAATGCTTTTAGCCATTTTGCAGAGAGTTTTGGAATTCTTTTGAGCCCATTTTTGTGGTCGATGAAATTGAGCCCAAACCTTATGGTAAAACCTGAGTTCCATTCCCATGTATCCAAGAATGACCATACAAAATAACCTCTTACGTTCACACCCTCCCTACCATCAAAATATCAAATTTATTGAATTAGATACTCTTCATATATACTATCTCAATTGCACGAAGATCGTTAAGTTTTGAATTTCAATAATTGATCTTTTAAATTTTGATGAAAAAGTATTTAACTATAGGGGTTAATTATTGATTTGGTTATAAATAATATAATGAGACGAAATTGCATTAGTTTCCAAATAGTTCTAAAAGTGACAAATGTATGAAAATGACAAATATTACAGTATAGTCCCAAAAGTGACAAATGTTACAGTATGGTCCCCAAAAGTGATCGTGTCAATTTCGGGGACTAGATTAGTAATTACCTATTAGCATGATGATTTGAGGGACATTATTAGGAGTATATATATCTCACCTAATGGCTTCCTTGATGGAAATAAGATGTCGATGAAGAAAATCAACTCTTTGATGATCATTTAGGAGTTCCTTAATGGTTGTATTATTATTCGAATCAGGCATTCCTAAAAGAACAATTATAACGACTGTTAAATGCAACTCGCAATACATTTGAAAGAGCATGCGAATATTAAAATGTAATTAAATTTAGTTTACCATTCTCTGTAATATAGATTGTAGGACTGTGATATGTGTTCTTTATATATAAAAGAAGATGATAAAGTCCTTCAGGATACACGTAAAATTGAGCTCCACCTGTCTGTTATTTTAAATAAAACATAATAATAATTGAAGTTAAATATTAATTTGACTATTAAATAAAAAGTATATATACAAATTAGAGTCGTTCTAATAAATTTCATAAATGACATACCGGCATACCAATCAGCACGCCATTTCGATCAACTGTTGAAAAGAAGAAGTTAAAAATAATGAAATTACACAATCATCATCATCTCAATTATTGATAAATGTTGGTATATCTAATTTATTTTAGTTTGAGGTTTTCCCTCATTAATGTGATTTACAAGTAATAATTTGGAGGTAATTGTTAAATTCGTCCTACATAGTGATAAAAATGATGCACGTATTATCTAAAATATATAAAAAATAAGAAAAAATAAAATTTAAATTAGTATAATATATATTTTGAATAATTAATGAATTATTAAAAAACAAAAAGGTAAATGAATCGTAACTTCGACAAAGACTGGACACTTACATGTTTCATTCGCGTGAGGATCCGTGACTACATTAAGTTGATTATTACCATTAGAAGGGACATTTTTAACATAACCTCCTGTATAATAATTTAATCCAAGGAAATCATATGAACCCTTCACCATCGCAGCCTCCTCAACGGTGAACTTTGGTAGGCGGCTTCCTACAATATCTTGCATCACCTTTGGATACTCACCATATGTTAGGGGCTCCATAAACCTGCACAATATGAAACATGTTTAAATAATACTACCTCCGTCCCTAAAAGATTGTCACATTTTGACTTTTGGTGGTCAACAAAGCACGATTTAAAACATAAATATCTATTATTCTACATGTAAAAAAATTATAAAAAGTTAATATTTGAAAAATATATATTAAGACGAATCTAACAAGGTCCCACAAGACTATATTATTTCTTATCGTTTAATGGGAATTCATGATCAAATTTTGTAATGTTTGACTAACAAAAGTCAAAATGTGACAATCTTTTAGGGACGGAGGGAGTAATTTAGATTTTAAGATGATCTATATATATCATACTCCATGGTACTCTCATATTTTTTTCCAGTTAATAATTAATATACAAATAACAACTACTACCGCTCCTTTATTTAAAAAATAATCTTTTTAAAAATAATTTCTTTTTTAAATGATTAAACCTTCCCTCTACTAATAAAAATACCTCATTCAATAACTTTATAGTATTTACTTTTAGTTAAAAATAATTTTTATATTGTTTCATGTTCAACGTGAAAATAAATAAATAAAATATTTTTAAAACATGTTCTAATTTCTATAATTTATGAGATTTAATATATTTGTATAGCAGTCTTCGAGCTTTGCCTTCCCTTAATGTAATTCGTCCAAGTTGAACTGAACACAAATAATTAGTTAGAATATATAATCCATATAGTCATAAGATAATGTATGTTATGTTTTATGTACATATTATATAAGTTATACTTACCAACCCAACATGAAATCTAGGTTACGTTGAGTAGCTTTAATGTCCTCTTTGCTATTTGAGTAAGGCAACATCCAATCCGAATTTAGCACTATTCCGATTTGACCATTTTGACTCTGGATGACAAAAATAGTTACTCAACATCTTTCTAACTTCTCTTTCTCAATAGCAATCTACCATATAATTTTTTTTTAAGTGGAAGTTGAAATTCCAATTATTCTTGAATTATGTGTAAAGAAATAAATTTTGTCGAACAATCGATTTGGGACAGATAGTTTGCGTTGAAAGGAGAAAAAGGACAATCATTTTGTTATTTTGATCAAACTAAAAAGGACAAAATAAAAGGAGAAAAAATGTTTAATTTAAATGTTAACATAATACTATTATGTACAAAGTACTTGGAAGGAAAAGTCATAAAATATAAAATGAGAAAGAAATTTAAAGCTAAAAAGGGAAAGAAAATCAATTATAAGTATCCTTCTTTCTATGGAGTGAATATAGAGATTTGGAATTAAACACTTTATTTTGGGAAAATGACCAAAATAGCCCTTATTGACTATCGCCTATTAGATCTAAAATTGGTGAACAATAATGGCTATTTTGGTTGCGGTTGAACCTTTTTATTATTAAAACAATTCTTATAACGGCGAGATCAAACTCGTTACCTTGTACTTTGTTCTGTATAGCTGAACTGCCTTGGCGTGACTAAGAAGTATATGGTGGGCAACCAAGTAAGGATCTGTTGCAAGGTCTCCAACCATAAATCCTCCTACAAACAGCATCTTGCTATACTGATATGGCTCATTATGTGTCATCCAATGTTGTACCCTGTCACCAAATTCTTTGAAACAAACTTCCGCAAAGTCTACATAGTCATTGCTGCAAAAATATTATGTATAATATTAGTATTAGTCAATCAAAATTCTTCTCATTACAATAACTCATATATATAAAGAAATTTGTCAAAATAATCTCAAGTAATATGTTCAGGTTACACTTAAGTTCTTATAAATGAGCCGTCTACGCAAATAATCCTTGATATATAAAAGGTACATTTTAGTATCTCTTTTAAAGGAAACGTCAAATTTTCACCGAAGTACACATTTTCGACAACAATATCAAAAATCATTTACACAAACTTTTGTTTATATGGAATGAACTAAAGTACCACATATACATATATATTATGGAGACTATTCAACAATAATCTACATATTGAAATTGTTTGTCTGATGTTCCAACTTCCAACGGCTATGATTTTTGTACTTACATGATGCGAGGACTCACATAACCCCCATACTCATCTTGTAAGGCTTGAGGAATATCCCAATGATAGATTGTGACAAAGGGTTTAATGCCTATGATGAAACATGTCAAACTTGATTAGAAACTTTTTGTTGTATTTGTCCAAGTATTAACATATAGTGGAATATCATAAAATAAAATATAGACACCTATTAAAGATTAAATAAAATAAAATCATGTGGCTTTCGTTAAAATTGATACTTTACATAATATTTTCTAATAATTAAATATTAGATATATGTAATTTATTTTTCAAGAAAACATTAACCAAGTAATCGATTATTTGCAGTTACACAATTATAAAGTTAAGCTAATTAGTAATTAAAGGATTATAAGTGATTAACTAAGTCAAACAAATTAAAAGTCCAAAAAACAAATATGGTAATATCAAATAGGCTTTTGATGAAGAAATATCTACTTACCATTTGATATCAAGTCATCGATAACTTTGTTATAGAATTCTATCCCCTTCTTGTTGACTCCGTCGCTCACCTTCCCAGCTACATACAAAATATATTACATGTAACTTTGTGATATTTATGATCAAATTAATATTTATATCAACAATCCAATTATATTTATAATTTTTATTGCAATGCCTTTCTTCGTATTCACGTACGTGCGTGTTATAATTAGCCTTACAATTTATTTTCTCAATTAATACAGTTTCCACCTCATGTTATTCCCCAAACTAAGTTTTCAAAATAACGTTCATTATTGGGTTCTCGATCTAAATTATCACTACCTCCAAGGCTCCAATGTAAAATAATTATGGTTTGATTTTGTTGAATTTGAACTTTAACACCAATTACTAGTAATAACTATATATGTTATGATCTAAAAACTATAAAATTTATATATCGGATTCATCTTTTAAAGTTTTTTTTTATAAAATTGGCTTAAAATTTTTGTGATATTAAAGAGTAATCGAATGCCGATGATTTATCTCGGTATGTGAGAAAAATAATTATTTTAAAATTATAGAGATGTAATAATTTAAAAAAGTATTGTTTCTCACAAATATGATATTACGTCTAGTATATATACTCTCTCCATTCCTAAATTATTTATACATTTTGACTTTCATGATCAACAAAACACGATTTAAAATGTAAATATCTCTTATTTTACATGCGGAAAAATTATAAAAAGTTGATATTATCAAAAATATATATTGAGGTGAATCTAACAAGATCTCATAGACTATATTATTTCTTATCGATCGTTTAATAAGAATTCTTGATCAAATTTTTTAAAATTTAACTACAAAAGTCAAAATATATCAATCATTTTGGGACTGAGGTAATAAAACATATCAATAATAAAATAGATGATAAGTTTGAATATCTTACTAGGTACAACCCTGGACCATGAAATAGATAGTCTAAAAGCGTCAAGTCTGGAAGATTTCATCAGCTTGATATCCTCCTAATACATTAGAAGAATGGGCAATGCCAAAATAAGCGATATCGTATTTACTCCCTCCGTCCCTAAATGATTGTCACATTTGACTTTTGGTGGTCAATAAAACACAATTTAAAATATAAATATCTCTTATTCTAAATGCAAAAAAATTATAATAAGTTGATATTTCAAAAATATATATTGAGACGAATCTAACGAGGTCCCACAAGACTATATTATTTCTTTTCGTTTAGTGAGAATTCGTGATCAAATTTTGTTGTAATTGACCACAAAAGTCAAAATGTGACAATCTTTTAGGGACGGAGGGAGTATTTAGGAGTCGAGTTTCATCTTTGATAAATTTAAAGTAATTCTTTTTTGGGAATTATTAGGTTGTATTTATTGGATGATTTGCATTTGAAAATGAATGCGTACCTTGTAACGATGATAAAAATCCTCAGTGACATCACCGTTGCTCCCGTCCAATATTTTTTCTGCATGAATAAAGGTTTTTCTAATAGTTTCGCTTGAATTTTATTTGGATAGATAATTTCGCTTGGATTTTTTACTAATAAATAATTTCGCTTTAATTTAATACACATTAAAACCTGACATAAATTTTAAATTTAAGAAATAATTGATATAGATTGGTAAGCAAAATTATCATTATTAGTACGTACTTTTAGTCCTGTATCATGTAATTCTACTTCATAATATATATAATTGTTGCAGAAATAACATGCAAATGATTTTTATTTAATTTATTATCTATAAAAAAAACTTAAACATAATTAAGACTTGACAATCAATGAATTAAGCACCTGGATATTTGTGAGTGAAAGTATCCCAAAAACTCGGTCCTCTACCATCTACTTTTACAGCTCCTTCATACTTCAAAACCAAGACAATAACGAAGACAAATACAATAGTCAGCTAGCTTTTTAAGTTGTCATCCTTATAATTTTTGTATCAATTAAAAATTATTGAAAAATGAACGATATTGTTAACTAGCTAGTTAGTGAAACAACATTAATAAAGGTATGGAGGATATTAGATAGTTTTATTATACATTTTATCAAATATTACATTGAAACTTAAAAATCACAAGTATGTTAAAACGGTTTTTCTTTTAAGACGATGACTAAAAAAAGGGAAGGAATTTAAACATTTTAAAATTTTGAACTAATATTTTCTCAACATTATAACATTTTAATTAAAATGCAAAATATCTTCAACTACTTTAGTATTGACATGATATTTTGATTCTATTATTAAAAAATTATGAACTTTTTAAGAAAATAATTTTGCTACTAAAAATCAAGAAGATAATTACGGGAATGGTCCTCGTAATTGTGTGTAAAGTGCACTTTGGTCCCACTAAATATTCTATATTCGGTCTGAAGGTTTAGTCTCCATAATTGGCACACTTGGTGCAGGTTAGTCCCCAACCGTTAAAAATTGACAGAAAAGTGTAAACTTGAGCCAAATAAATAGCTAGTTTTCTTCTATCTGGATAATAAAAATCTTTTAACATAGTACATTATTACTATATTTATTGTGCTGTCGAAAGCTTTTTTTTTAGTACTGTCGAATATTGTTTTGTACTAGTGGTAGAAGCTAAGGTTTACCTGGTAGGCAGCTGAGGCGGATCCAAAAAGAAAATGAGGCGGAAATGAATTTCTGGTGAAAGAAGAAGTTTTATTATTTGGTTTGAGAATAGGCATGCTTGAAGGTGTTGTACCTTGAGCATGAGAGAATGAATATGCTACCAAATAATTAAACACAACAATGAGCTTAAAACATGTGGCAAAGGAACTATGGAAACTCATCCTATCTTATTGTTTATATTAGAATTTGTTATTTTTAGTCCTCCTCCTCCTTTCCTTTTATACATACTCGGTACGTTCGAATTTTTGACTTTTCAGATATTATTATTATTTTCCCCATTTCATTTTACAACTTATTTTTAACTCTTTTTGTTTCTTTATCATGGCATGCATTTTAATGTCGTTATTTTTTACTCATCCACTTCAAAATAGTTGTCTTTCTGCATATCGAAACAAATGTTTGACCTTCGATCATTCTTTAGTTATATTGTTAAAAAAATTGGAAAAGTATATTATGGAAGTACTTGTAAAAATAAATACAACTCTATAAATTTTATATGTTTTATTAAAATAAGTAACACTCCCTCTGTTTTTTAACCTATTCTTTAGTATCTTTGTAGTCAAATTTTAAAAACTTTGATCTTGAATTTTTATTAATCGATAATAAATAATATAGTCATGTTGGATCTTGTTACATTCATTTCAATCTATATTTTTGAACTATCTACCTTTTATAACTTTTAAACGTGTAGAATTAGAGATATTTTGTTTTAAGTCGTGCCTCGTTGACCGTAAAAAGTCAAAACAATAAATTAAAAAAACGGAGGGTGTAATTAGTAATTATTGTTGGTAAAAGTTCAATTTCATAAAAGTCAAACGTCAATTATTTTGGATCGAATATAGTAAATATACTAAACATAATGATATCAACAAACCTAGGTCTTCCCTGCATACTTGAGGTTTTAATCTTGTTGGCGTCTCCCAGTTAATACATTGAGATCTCTAATAGAGTAACATGTTTTATTAGTGGTTTAAAGATCAGCAGACATCCCACATCTGGCTGGTATATATGGACTATTATTTTCCTGTTTATAGTAACTGTCTTATCATCTTAGTCGAATGCGACTATATAATTGAATGAATAATTGTTTAGTAGTTTCTATTAATCGAGTTCAAATAATTGAATGAATACAAGGCGGCTCCTAGCCTCCGGTGGCTTTCCAAGTATCAACAAGATTGTAGTTTTTCAAATTAGCTTTTAAAGCCGAATGACTCGTGAATTATTATGTTTATGTTTAATCGCCTCTATATCACTGTTCTTTTCAGAGATACATCTGAACCCGTTTTTAACACTAAAATATGCACAAATTTATTTAATAGATGAGTAATGAAAGAATCACATTATTACAATTATATATTATATGACCCAATTTAAAATAGTTTAACATTGGGGCGATTTTACTAAAAATTAAAATTTACGATGGCACACATTTTTATAATGATCAACTATTAGATTCATTTAGGCAAGTCTCTAAGTCGATGAAAAGAATTGCAGTTACCAATTTGGAAAGCATGGAATATTGTGTTTCCTCTCATTTGGCTTCATGGAGAGTTGCAGATAAATATTGGAAAGAATGGCATAAACCAATGTTCTCCATTTCAAGCAAGTGAATTGAGGCCCATCCTTGCGTTCTGCATCACTTGGCCGTGGAGATTGCATAACCGTTGGGGTAACTCAGTTGTGTGGGTCTAATGTTATTTACTCTGTCCCTGCGAAGAGAGTGAGGGTTGATACCAGCTTTGTGAGCTGCGACAACACCAATGGCTTCCCAGTAATTTGAGACCTTCACCTGGAGATAAACCATTACGATAACGCTTAACCAAAGAAAGAGGATATATAACTACAACGATAAATATGTGGAGGACTAAGTTTGGTATACAATCACGAAACAAGGGAGGACAAGTATTCTGGAGGGCGCTAGTAATACTTAAGTAGAGTAAGTTTTATTTATGACATATAACGCAAAGGCCGTAATAAGCTAATGTTAATTGTTCCAAAAGCGAATTTGGCATACCACTTCCATCTCAAATTTTTCAGGAGTGTCATCCAGAACTGTCTCGTTTTCTTCCACAGCGATCATGAGTGGCTGTAAGTCGATCAAAACATTATGTAATGCAAGGTTTTTAGAGATTAGTGCATCTGCAGGTCATGAAGCTAGATACGAATACTATTACGATTTTAACAAAGGGAAAATCTTAGTACCAAAAGGCACCAGCATCCAATTGCCTACCTTGTTTTTTCTGGTGCGTGCAAAGGCTAAAGCACCATCGCCTCCACATGCATTCATCGGTAGGATAACACTATCAACATCATCAGCTTGTATACAATTTTTCCTTAACTGGGCTGAGTCATTGACTAGATATTGTGGTGCAGTACTTAGTCCAGCTAGCACACACGGCAAAAATGTGTAGCCTATCTGTAAAGGCTCAATCAAGTACAGAGAATAAAAGTAAAATACACGACCTATTTAGAGACGTGCTTAAAAAGAACTTCAAATAGCATATATCAAAAGATTTGTATATCAAAATGTTGCTTTTGGCAGAATATAGAGTTTTGTCTATATATTAAATTAATGCAATTTGATATGATTTTAACATCAGAAACAGAAATGTGCATGTCATGGAGGGACAGCTCATCATCACTTCTCAATTGCCAAAAAATGGTAAGGCCACATTATGTTGTGTAAGATGATGGAAGCTACCTCCTCAGCAGCCGATTTAGGGCACAGCGATCTGCTCATAGGTGCAGGCAACAATGCAGGAGCATGAGCACAAGGAATCCCAAAATTCTTCACTACTAGATGGCTAATAACTGCTTCAACTCCTGCCAAATGATCAATACCCTGCAACATCACTTAACTAGGATAAACAAGAATTCTCAATCTCAATATTAACAATGCATCTGAGAGACTTCCGTCTTAAGCGGGGTAAGGGAGGGTGGATGGTAAGCAGCCTTACCCCTGTGATAACAGGAATGCTGTTTCTTAATTGACCCAAGAGTAAAGAGTCAACACTATCAACTACTTTAGAAAAGATAAAAATTGTAGGTAGTGCAAAGATAAAAAAGTGTAGGACTGTAGGTAGTGAAATGAGCCATTTTGATGTATTACATAATATCCAAGAGCCAGAGAATATAAAATCTTTCACTCCAGAGGATATGAAAACCGCGGTCTCAATAAATAAATAAATCAACCCACGGCATTTCAGAATACTTGAACTAATTAAATAGTAGCCATGCATTATTACCTTGCCACAATTTCGTATATCAGAAAGTTGCCCTTAGTTTTGTATATATGAGAATTACAAACTATAACTATACTAAATTAATATATTTACTAGTACAACAATCTTATCACTGTAGCATTGAGTTGCGATCATGATATAGGGCGAAAAAGACCATGTGTTAATAAATAAAAATCCTCCGTCATGTAGCTGATAACGATGTGTTCTTCATAAAGAAAAAAAAATATGCGTTCTTCAGAAGATGGAGTTCTCATAGGCTTATTCGTTTTGTTTCTAATAGAAACCATCCCAAGAGACAATCCTATGTTAAACCTCGTCTCAATATATACATATAAGTAATGCTAACTTTACATTGTGAATGGAGACATACTAAACTGCAGAAATTAACTGGACAGGGCATCAAGCAATGCTTTCTTAAATTTAAAAACAAAATTTTGTAATAACAGAAGTCGAGTGGTGACCTTGTACGTCTGGATACCTTTCCATGTCGATAGTCATCTAGGTCGTCAATGTCATCATCTGGAAAACGTGCCACAACAGCAACTGCATCCACCTTAGTTTCCTTATGCAACTTTCCCACAGCTCTCAGCAAAGAATCAGGATTTTCTATCCGCCCTGTCGACTGACTATTATTTGGGTCGACCCACTTCTCCACCTACATTGTAATGGTATGTGAGCTCATACGGATCCAATTTGTAGTACACACAAAAATGTGAGATCATTGTTTGAATCAAACCATTTCTCCACCTACATTGGTGTTATGTGAGCTCATATGGAGCCAATTGTAGTTCACAGAAAAATGTGTTAAGAGGATGGTAAAGAGTAACTTCATGGTAAACCCATGGGTTGGCTAGTTCCTATTTGGAAGGATGCAATTTCTTAACCGCTGCAGTTTCTACTCCTGCTACTAGTTTACCACATTCTTTCACTTTACACCTACCTTTAACGGAGTGTCTGTCACGGTATACTCCACAACAGGCAAACCAAGAGAGGCTCTAGCTGCATCAACTACTTGTAGATGGCGAATCTGAAGATCTTCCTCTATTCCAGCATCAAGAACTAATCCTACCTGTTTTGATAAAAACTTTACATCAAGATGATATTTCTATGAAGCAATATGGTTGAAGAACATGACAATGGGTCCTAATTGACATGTCAACGTCGTGGGATCACCTAACATATTTCATATGCCAATTTTTGACACATATACATGTTATTTTACTAAATCTATTTGGTGTAGTGGAGGTCCTATTATTCAGGAAATTGTATCTTAAATTTCACTTGGCATGACACACAATCGTGTCAACTTATTAGTATACAGTAGAAGAATAAAAGTTAAAATCATACTCTATTTTGATGCACTGGCTGCAAAGCCCAAGTGCCTTCTGCAAATCGGTCTAGAGCATAGCCTTCTACATAGAGAACATTGGGCATTGGCCAATAAAGCATAGCTGCATTAAGTACCTGACAGAACCATAAACTTAGCATGAAAGAAGACATGTAACTAACATTCCTGCAAAAATTTAAAAACAAAATCCTTAGGCAATAAGCCTCTCCATCCTGGCCCATTAGACTGAATTCCTTTAGAGATCTTGGAATGACCATATAAAAACCCAATGTGGGATTGGTGGTGATTGGACGATCTCTAAGGGGTGTTTTGCAAGAGTGTATAATAAATAAAAAGACACTTCCAGAATCAAAGTTTTATGCAAGAGGTTACTTATAAGCTCTAACTAGAAATCTTTTCAGCACGCCCAATAACCATGGGCATTTCATTTCCATCCTAAACACAAATGAAGTCTTATGAGATTGTCCAGAAGTCCCGAATTAGAAAAAGGACTACTGAGGGATCCCAGAGGAACTACTAGCATCTCATTCAACTTGTAAAATTGATCATTATATACAAATCAATAGAAACGGATCCACGTCTAGAAAGAAGACCCCTCACACATGTACTCCGCCAGATAACCAAGTTAAGAACTCCAGAGGAACTCACTGATTATAACGTTCAAAATGTTGAGTCAACAATTGCCACAATAAAAAATAACATGTAAGCATAAAAGTTTTTATGAGAAAAGGAACATACATTAGGATGAGTAATGAGGCAATCCACAACAGACGAAAGAGCTCGAGCCACGGGCAAAGCATCTCCAGCATAGCCACCAATTGCTGCTCCAACCCCGGTTGGCACTATCATCACACTTGTGTATGCCCTCTTTAATCGTTCAACAATGAAATCTTTTAATCACCACACTTGTGTATCCTCTCTTAAATTGTTAAAAAAATCGAATCTTTATCACATGTAAACTCTAACAAAAACTTTGTAAGATTTTTCTTAACATTAATTATCAAAACACTAAAAAGAAATCCATCTTTCTGTATCAGTATATCTGTATGGACTTGTAAGTTCTAACCATCGTAAAAGAGTAATAACAATAGATAAAAATCTACAATAACATTAATTTTATGTTCAAATTTGCATAATTTTACTGCTAACCTTGGGAAATTTCCCATACTCTAAGATACCATAAAAGTAAAAGTGCCCAACATAAGTAATTCTTCAAAACTTTTCTTAAAAAAATGAAAAATATTACAAAAATTGGTGACCTTGGAAGGAAGAAGATGAGAGTGGGAGCAAGAAACTCTGAATGGCTTTGGGGCTTGAACATTTCTTGTGGATGTGGATGGAAACGAGAAGGGCACATTCAAAGTTGCCATTGAATTAAGGGTGAAGAGATTGAGTTGCAATTACATGAGAGTTGAGCTCCAACAGGCAACAAGAGAGGTGGTGTTTTTGAGAAGTGAGAACAGAGGATATAGGCTTAAGAGATTCTGGGTTTAATGAGTCAGTGGATTACCCGCTACATCCAGACCCGACAAATTATACTCCCTCGATTTCGATATACTCCGTACTTGATTATTTAACAAAACTTTAATTTTTCATAATATTTACTTATTTACGTAATTTAATGTACTTTTTGAACTCATATTGTCATTTTCAATTTTACTTTAGAAGTTACTTTTTATATTGAGAATATTATGTAGGGTATAATAGTAAATTTTCTTAACCTCTTAATAAATCACTTTTTTTTTGTAAATTAGCGATGAAGTGATGAGATTCGGACCTAGGACCTTCTAGTCACTAGCGAGAGTTTTTTCCACTAAATTATTTAATTAAACAATCAATTAAATTAGTTAATATATTTTCTAGTCACAAAACTCGTTAAAAACATCGAGAAATTAACTTTTTAGTGAGTTTTGCGATCATAATAAATGAGCCCAATGGTGCAATGCCCTTGTATGTTTTCAGTAGGCTTTCATGTCTTCTAAATAGTTTCCGTAGAGATTAAATCATGATGATTTGTGATTCCCTACACGAGCACCCCATGTCCACAACCCCATGTCCACAAACAACTTGTTTAAATATAAAAAATTTATATAACAATTATCAAGATTACGATTATCCAAATATTTCGATTATATAGTTGATTTTATTAACTCTGCCCATCTCTAGCATCAACAAAGAGAAATTCAACAATATCACAAAAAATATTGAATGACATCGTGATCTAATCCATCAAAAAGAAGAAGCTAAAATCGTAGATGCTATTATCGAAGATTTTGCATCATAAGATGCTCAAAGAAAACATAATAGGAGTATTTTATAGTTGTACAATCTGATGTTCCATTTCTTTTGTTGGCTTGGTTAGGTTGGAGTCTCTGACTCGGTGCAGGCTCGGTTAAACTCTTAGCTTCAAGTATAAGAATCAAATTGTTGCTTATGTACCACATGGTATCAAATTGTGTCCGAAAACAACCAAATATCTATCCTTATCAAATCCTGTCCATCAATTTTCACCCACCACCAAAAGGCAAATGTCTCTTGGAATCATGAAAATACATAGATATCATTGATCACTAGTTTGTTATTACCAGAGCCTAACATTTTGTGCATGTTCATGGTTTTTTTATGTCATAAAATATCTTAGCATGTCTGCTTCAACTATTCCATCAACAAACTCCATTGCAAGTTCAAGAATCAATGATTTTGGTGCTCTCAGAAGCAAATGGTCTAAGAATTTGTTATTGGGTAGGTTTCAAACTGGCCATTTACTAAGTTCAAGAAAGTGGTTCAGTGTTAAGAATGTTGCAGGCAAACAACAGCAGAAATATGAGGATTTGTCTACTAGCCAAAATGGTAACTTTTCAGAACCCATAAAGTTTATCATTGTAAAACCATCCTTCATCAATGTCAACATGTAGTAAAGAGAATCTTGTCTAAATGGGATCAGTTAGTAGACACCTTTACCCTTTCGATGTGATCATGTGAAAGATAGGAATCATAGGCAATGCAGTGAGTCATTTTGATGTATTATTTCGTTATATTCAAGAGTCATAATATATAAAATCTTGGACATTGAAAATGTAAAAAGCGTCGTTAAATATTCAAATCTTAGCAAAATATGGTTGAGATAGTGTGGTTAGTGAATGGTGATTAGTGAATCATGAATGGTGTTGGGAAGTTGAGATAGTGTGGTTGGTGATTGGTGAATGCTTGAATATATTTCGGCGAGATCTTTATTACACAACTTTGGTTCCATGGTCTAGCGGTTAGGACATTGGACTCTGAATCCAGTAACCCGAGTTCAAGTCTCGGTGGAACCTTTCTTTTTTCTGTATATATATTATAGAATTTGATAGATAAGAGAAGATTGTAGTAATCTGAAAATTACTATTGATGTTTGTTGTATTTACAATCAGAGATTAGAGCCCTATTTAAAGGTATACAAGCTGTATAATAAATGAAGTAAATCCCAAGATAACAACTCTCTAGTTCCTATACAGAGATGGTCAACATTCCTAATAAATACTAACAGCTATAATCTAACAGCTATTTTCCACACTCCCCCTCAAGCTGGACGATAAATATCAATGAGTCCAAGCTTGCCAAGTAATAAGTTGAAGCTCCTCTCTGATAGTCCTTTAGTAAGGATATCCGCAAGTTGTTGACTTGTATGAACATACTCAACTTTGATGATCTCTTTTTCAATTTTCTCCTTGATGAAATGTCTATCGACCTCCACATGTTTTGTTCGATCATGTTGTACTGGATTGTGTGCAATACTGATCGCTGACTGATTATCACAATAGAGTTGTACAGGTTCATTATATTGTATATTTAGTTCTTTGCATAATCTTCTTATCCAAATTGCTTCGCAAATCCCATGTGCCAATGATCTGAATTCAGCTTCAGCACTGCTTCTGGCAACAACGTCTTGTTTCTTGCTCCTCCATGTGACTAAGTTTCCCCAAATTAAAGTACAATATCCTGAAGTTGATTTTCTATCATCGATGGATCCAGCCCAATCTGCATCTGTGAATACCTTTATCGTTTTATCTTCAGTTTTCTTGAAGAATAATCCTTTTCCCGGAGATTGTTTAAGATATCTAAGTATCCTGTAGACTGCATCAAGATGTCCTTGACACGGATTGTGCATATATTGACTCACGAGACTCACAGCAAATGCAATGTCTGGTCTTGTATGTGAGAGATAGATCAACTTTCCCACCAGTTGTTGATACATAGTTTTATCTACATACTCTCCTTTAAACATTCGATCTTTGTTTCCGAGTTCCACTGGTGTAGTACTTGCTTTGCAGCCTGTCATACCTGCTTCCTTGAGTAAATCTAAAGTATATTTTCTTTGCGACACTGATATTCCTTGTTTACTCCGAGCAATTTCCATTCCTAGGAAGTATTTCATCATTCCTAAGTCCTTGACTTCAAAGTCTTTTGCAAGGAGTTCTTTTATCTTCTTTGTTTCTTCTGTGTTATTCCCTGTAACGATAATATCATCAACATATACAATTAAGATTGTTGATTTACCTTTACCCATATGCTTGATGAATAAGGTGTGGTCAGCTTGACTTTGCTTGTACCCATGATTCTTTACCACTTTAGAGAATCTGTTGAACCATGCTCTCGGTGATTGTTTGAGGCCATATAAAGATTTCTTTAATTTGCAAACTTGGCTATTTTTCTTCTCAAATCCTGGAGGTTGAACCATGTAAACTTCTTCTTCAAGTTCACCATTAAGGAATGCATTTTTGATGTCAAGTTGATGTAGATCCCAATCTAAATTAGCTGCTAAGGAAAGAAGAACTCTAATGGTGTTTATTTTTGCAACCGGTGCGAAAGTTTCACTGTAGTCAATCCCATAAGTTTGAGCGAACCCTTTGGCGACTAATCTGGCTTTGTATCGAACTATTTTTCCACTTTCATTATATTTTATTGTGAATACCCATTTGCACCCTATTGTCTTCTTTTCTTGTGGTAAATGAACTAAATCCCACGTTTGATTTTTTTGAAGAGCAGCCATTTCTTCTAAAACTGCATTTTTCCATGCTGGAATAGTGAGAGCTTCTTTTATATCCCTGGGAATAATAGTATCAGACAAATTAACAGTAAAGGCCTTAAACGAGGATGATAGGTTTGCATAAGACGACGATATAAATCGATCAACAGGGTGTCTTGTCCTCGTTCCTTTTCTGAGAGCAACAGGAAGATCATTATTAGTAGTAGGAGATTCATCATTTATAGTAGCATCATTATTTATAATAGGAACATTGTTAGTAGCATGGTTACCTGATTGATCTTGTTCAGAAGATTTAACATGATTATTTATAGTAGAAATATCATTAGTACCATGATTACCTGGTTGATCTTGTTTGGAAGGTTCAACCACTGGAGTTGACTCTTGGTCGTGCTCGAGATTCATGACCGGAAGTTTTTTTCTACGTCTAGTGAAGACACGAAGTTCTGGTTGGGGATTCAGTATTTCCGAGCTTGTTTGTTCAGGCACAGAGTTAGGAGATGATTGTAAGATAAACGGTTGTAAGACATGATTTTGACTTATAGAAAAATCACTAGGTACATCTAAGCCCCATGACCAATCTTTTGCTTCATTTTGTGTATCGTGCTCCCCCTGAAGCGAAATATTATGAGAAAAGTAAGGGGTGTTTTCAAAAAAGGTGACATCGCAAGATGTAAAAACTTTTTTTGTTTGTGGGCAAAAACAACGATATCCTTTTTGAGTAGCAGAGTACCCGATAAAAATGGTTTTTGTAGATCTTGGATCAAATTTGGAGCGATCATGTGGATGTATATGTACAAACGCAGTGCATCCAAATGTTTTGATTGGGAGATTATGTGAAAATATGTGAGGGTAAGCCTTTTGTAGCAAAGAATGAGGGGTATTAAAACCAATTATTCGACTAGGGAGTCGATTTATTAAATATGCAGCGGTAAGAATAGCATCACCCCATAAATATTTTGGAACATGCATTGTAAACATTATTGCTCTTGCGACTTCCAATAAATGGCGATTTTTTCGTTCAGCGACCCCGTTTTGTTGGGGTGTGTAAGCACAAGAACTTTGATGAATGATGCCATGTTCAGTAAAGAAACTTTTCAAAGCAGAGTTGAAATATTCCGTCCCATTGTCTGTACGTAAAATCTTTATAGATGTTTGAAATTGGGTTTTTATCATCTTCCAAAAATTTTGAAAAACTGTAAAAACATCAGATTTATTCTTTAGTAAATAAACCCAAGTTAGGCGAGTATGATCATCAATGAAAGTGATGAACCACCTGTGCCCGTTGGATGTAGTGATTTTTGATGGTCCCCACAAATCACTATGAATAATTGAAAAAGGACTTGTGGGATTATAGTTTCTTGGTGCAAAGTTAGAACGTGTATGCTTTGCCAATTGACAAATATCGCATTGCAACTTCATATTTTTATTTGAGAATAGTTTTGGAAATAACTTTTGTAAATAATTAAAGTTCGGATGTCCGAGACGAAAATGCCATAACAGAATAGTATCGCGATCACTAGAGGCATTGAAACTTTGATGACAACCAAGTTCCAAACTGTGAGACACAAGACAAGAACTCAAAAAATTATTCAAATGTTTATTGGCAAAATAATAGAGGCCATCACGAATCTCAGCACTGCCAATCGTCTTCCCCGATGATTGATCCTGAAAAATACAAGAATCCGGAAGAAATTTAGCACAACAATTATTGTCAAGGGTCAATTTGCAAACTGATATTAAATTACAAGTTAAATCAGGAACATATAAAACATTTTTTAATAATAAATTTTCTGAAATTCTAATTTCTCCCCTCCCTTGAATTGAGACGTAACCCCCATTAGCAACCTTTACAAAATCACTTGAGTTTTTCACAGAATCCTTTATATTATTAATGTTATGGTTGATATACTCTTTTGATTTGGACATATCCACACGCTTATCTTCTAAATTAGGGCTGGTCAATTTAGGGTGTTTAGGATAAAATTTATTAAACAAGTTATAATTTGAAGTCATGTGTTCTGTAGCTCCAGAATCGATTATCCATGGAGTCAAAGTTGAAAAGATGTTACCAGTTTGAGCAATAGAACACGATGGTCCATCAGAGGAGTTTGCGTTCTCCGCCACCACCTTTGATCCCTGGAGAAGAGCGTAAAGGTGAGCGATTTGGTCACTATTTAGGGGAGGAAGAGAAGATGTATGAGCAACTGCAGCTGATGAAGGTTGGTTCTGGAAGCCCCCGGAATTTAGTGGACCGCCTCTGTTTTGGAAGTTGCCGCCGTGATTCTGGAAGTTACCGCCACCACGGTAATCCCCTCGTCTATCATTATGTCTCTTTGGGGTCCAATTAGCGGGTTTGCCATGAATTTCCCAACACCCAGCTTTGGTGTGACCATGTCGTTGGCAATGGTCACACCATGGCCGCTCCGATTTTCGACTAGATATTCCTTTATGTCGATTAGCAATTAGTGCAGTTGGTCCTTCATTGAGAGGTTGTTTAGTAGTGTTTGTACTAAGAGCAGAATGTTCAGTTTGTTCATTCCCTTGATTTTCACATTGGTTGAGCATAATCTTTCGTCTTGTTTCTTCTCTTCGAACTTCAGCGAATGCTTCTTCTGTAGTTGGAAAAGGTTTTTGCCCAATGATCCTTCCCCTAACATCATCCAGGTTGTTATTGAGACCAGTGAGAAATTCATACACCCTTTCCTTCTCTATTTTGTTATTTTGTTTGATGCAACAATCTGGGCAAAGAGGATCATCAGTTTCAAGGTACAGATCTATTTCTTGCCACAGATCTTGTAAATCAGAGAAATATTTTGTTACAGATAAATCCCCTTGTTTCAAATCCTTTAGCTTTGTTCGTAACTCAAATATTTGTGATGAATTTCCCATGTCGGAATACATCTTTTTTGCTCCATCCCAAATCTGTTTAGCCGTTTTGAAAAAAAGATACTTTTTGCTGATTTTTTGGTCCATCGACTTGATTAGCCATGCCATGACTATGGAGTTCTCGGCTTGCCATCTTGCATATCGAGGGTCATCTTTTGCTGGTTCGGAAAGGTCACCAGTAAGGTAGCCAAGTTTTCCTCGACCACATACAACCAAATGTACAGATTGCGCCCATTCAAGGTAGTTTCCTCCATTTAGTTTGTAATCTGTGATGTTTAGAGATGTATTATCTAAACTGAATTCCAGACCCATTGAAGTAGAAAAGTGCTTTGATGAAGTCTCTGTGTCGGACTCTTGAGATTTTAGTGATCCAGTGTTGTTTGAAGAATTGTTGGTAGTAGTAGACATTATTGCTTAAGATTTCAGAATAGGATTGAAAGGATGAGACTTACTAGAGTCTGATTGTTTTTTTTATCTTGCCACTGTGTCGGACAAGTTGAGATTGAAGAAACAAACTGTTAGATAGATTGGAATGAGAAACAGATTGAATGGCCAGGTTAGGCTCTTGATACCATATAGAATTTGATAGATAAGAGAAGATTGTAGTAATCTGAAAATTACTATTGATGTTTGTTGTATTTACAATCAGAGATTAGAGCCCTATTTAAAGGTATACAAGCTGTATAATAAATGAAGTAAATCCCAAGATAACAACTCTCTAGTTCCTATACAGAGATGGTCAACATTCCTAATAAATACTAACAGCTATAATCTAACAGCTATTTTCCACATATATTGCTTACCGTTGTTGGCATTTTGATTGATTATTTATTCCTTGTCATATTTATAATAAGATTCGGCACTTTAGTCTAATGATAGATATCTGCATGACAATCATACTAAAAGCAATCTTTTAAAAGAAAAAACATAATCACTTACAAATAACACTCGAGGATATATATTAAGTATATATATTTTTTTGTTTATCTAATATTAGTTCAATCACACTCCTTGTATAAAATTTCTGATTCCGCCACTTTTGATACAGGAGTGAGTTTGGATGTTTTCAAGCCGGATTCTGCATCTGTTTCATCAAGCATAAAGTACCATGCGGAATTTACACCTTCATTCTCCCCCGAAGAGTTTAAGCTTCCTAAGGCTTATTATGCCACTGCTGAAAGTGTTCGTGACATGCTAATCATTAACTGGAATGTAACATATGATTACTATGAAAAGATAAATGTAAAGCAAGCTTATTATTTGTCTATGGAATTTCTTCAGGTTTGTTTTCTTTTCAGGGATGTCTCTGCAGCTTATTCTACTAAATATGTATAGAACTTATTTTGCGGTATTTGTTTACGAGTGTAGGGGAGAGCTTTGCTTAATGCAATTGGTAATCTTGGGTTAACAGGGCCTTATGCTGATGCACTCATAAAACTTGGACACAAATTGGAGGATGTTGCAAAGCAGGTTGGAGATTTTATAATTTGTCTGATCTACTGAAAGTGTCTGCAACTATGTTATATATGAATCTTTCCATGCCTTTGTTTCCATCTGATGGGAACCAAATTGTAAAACTTCCTTTGGGGGTCCTAAAGGTTGCCTTAGTTGGCACTTGGCAGCTTGGTATCAAGCGCGGTAAGCAATGGTTGGCAGCTTGGTATCAAGCTCAGTACGGAAATCGTGTGCAGATTTTCAGCCGAGTTCTCATGTTTCTTAGTCATGATTGCAGGAACCAGATGCAGCACTAGGAAATGGAGGTTTAGGTCGACTTGCATCATGCTTTCTGGATTCTCTAGCTACACTTAATTATCCTGCATGGGGCTATGGACTTCGATACAAGTATGGCCTCTTTAAGCAGCTCATCACAAAAGATGGTCAAGAGGAAGTTGCAGAGAATTGGCTTGAGGTGTGATTGATTTTAGTTTCTTCGTCCTAGCTATAATTAATGAGTGGTGTGTACTCGTCTTGTCTGATGTTTCTATAAAGTGACTGACTTATTATATCATTATCTATATGTTTAGCCATAAATTGCCATCTGTTGACTTAATCTACTTTTTTCTTTAGATGGGCTATCCCTGGGAAATTGTCAGAAACGATATCTTTTATCCAGTGAAGTTTTATGGTGACGTTATTAAACATGAAGACGGGAGGAGCGAATGGATTGGCGGTGAAGAAATAATTGCAGTTGCCTATGATGTTCCGATACCAGGATATGAGACTAAAACTACTCTCAATCTTCGGCTATGGTCAACAAAAGTAGCTCCAGACAAATTTGATTTAGTATCCTTCAATAATGGAGAACATGCCAAAGCATACGAAGCCCTTAAAAAGGCTGAAAAGGTCTACACAGTCAAGATCTATGGTTTATTTACTTTGCGAAAATAAGTCTGAAAATATGTATAAAATAAAAGAAGTATGAATGTCTATAATTAGTTTACAGGACCGCATATTGAGATTTTAGAAGCTACATTTTTCAGGCTCTTTAATGCAATAGTAACCTTTGTTTATCTTACTGCACCAGATTTGCTACATTCTGTACCCTGGCGATGAATCTCTTGAAGGAAAGACACTTAGATTGAAACAACAATACACGCTTTGTTCTGCTTCCTTGCAAGATATTATTGCCAGATTTGAGAAGCGATCAGGGGAGCAAGTAAACTGGGATGAATTTCCTCAAAAGGTTGCTGTACAAATGAATGATACACACCCTACTCTCGAGAAATTTGGCAGATTAGCACTATTAAGAAGTCTTTTTTAACTTAGAGCACCCACACTTCTTTTTTGCAAATCACTAGCACCATCCCTTATGAAAATACTATTTTGCCCTTACTTCATAAATCAACATCTTCTTCTTCACCATTCCACCACCACCAAACTTTTTCAACATCTTCTTCTTCACCATTCCACAACCACCAAACTTTTTCTTTACCAACCACCACCACCATCACCACCTTTACAAGCTCACCATCACCAACAATATCAAATTCGAAACCTTTTCTTCCTCCTTCTTCACAAACCTACTATCATCTTCTTCTTCTTCTTCTTCACAAACCCACCAACTATCACATCATTTCCACCACCTCCATCTACCTCACCAACAACATCACCACCAACCACCCCCACCCATAACCACCCTACCCACAACAAATCGCGCCTCCCCCCTCCCCAAACCCGCTGAAGTCACCCCCCCCCCCACAAAACCCGCTGTGAAATCGCCCCCCTCCCCCCAAGCCCTTATGAAATCGGCCCCTCCCCCTAAACCCCATGTGAAGTCGCGTTTATCCCCCAAAATCTTGTGAGGTTCCGAAATTATGATGGGGTGGGGGTGGAGTTTCGAAATTTGTGGGTGTGAGGTTGTTGGTGGTGTTGGGTTTGTGAAAAAGAAGATATCGGAAGAAAGATATAATAATGGTGGTGGTTTCGAAATTGAGATTGTTGGTGGTGATGAGTTTGTGAAGGTGGTGGTTATGGTGGTGAAGAAAAAGAAAAAGAAAAGATGATGGGAAGAAGATGGAGTGTTGAGGAGAAAAAAAAGGGTATAGATGTAGTTTGTATTTAATTTAAGGGCAAAATAGTCTTTTTATGAGAGAAGGTGCTAGTGCTTTGCAAAAAAAAGAGGTGTGTGCTCTAAATTAAAAAAGACCTCCAAATAGTGCTAATCTGCTAAATTTCTCCCCTACTCTCTGCATACCTGAGCTGATAAGAATATTGATGGATGTCAAGTTGATGAGCTGGGAGAAAGCTTGGAGTATAACTTGCAGGTTCCATCTATTATTGTCGTTCCATTAGAGTTTATCGCTTAGTAATTGTTGTTCTCACTAACATACCTAATTTAGTCCTATTCATCCCACGAGGGTTTTCAATTGAAAAGCATGCTTATGCACAAACCTTCTTACAATGCAAGTTTGAGCATGATTTTATATACTTTACATAATGCAAATATTTATTTGCCAGAACTGTTGCATACACTAACCATACTGTTTTACCGGAGGCTCTTGAAAAATGGAGTTTAAGTCTACTTCAGGAGCTGCTTCCTCGGCATGTTGAGATCATCCGAAGGATTGATGAGGAGGTATGATCAGAAAATTGTTTCCATTTCTTGTATTTAAATTTGTTAGCTTTCTTGGGTTTCCTTTGACTATGCTGCATAATCACAAAAATGGCAGACATAACAATGACAGAAAAAGAAAGAAATGCTACACATAAGGGGTTTTGATCTTTTAGTTTTCTTGTTTCATTTATATGCATGTTGCAGCTTTTGAACACAATAGTTGCAGAATATGGCACAGGCGATCTTGAGATGTTGCAAGAAAAGCTCAAAGAAATGAGAGTTTTGGACAATGTTGAACTACCAGAAAGTGTAAAAGAATTGTTTGTTAAGCCAAAGGAAATTGTTGTTGATCCGCTCGAAGGAAGTGTTGACAAAGAAATAGTAGCTACTGAACTACCTGTTGAAGAAGCAGAGGAAACTGAGATCGTTGAGGAGGTTGAACCTTCTAAAGAAGTAATACCATGGTTTAACCCAGATCCTAATCAACCGCAACTTGTTCGTATGGCTAATCTATGTGTTGTTGGTGGGCATGCTGTAAATGGTGTGGCAGAAATTCACAGCGAAATCGTTAGACAAGAAGTTTTTAATGAATTTTATAAGGTAGCACTGTAGCAGCACCGTTCTAATTGAGTTTTGATATGTTTCTGTCTCAATTGGGTGCTTATATATTGCTTGGTGGCAGTTGTGGCCAGAGAAGTTCCAAAACAAAACAAATGGGGTGACACCAAGAAGATGGATTCGCTTTTGTAATCCTAATCTCAGCAAAATAATAACCAAGTGGACAGGATCAGAGGACTGGGTGATCAATACTGAAAAGTTGGTAGAACTCCGGAAGGTATTAACCATTATTAACTTATATGTTAGCTTCGTTTGGGGTCAAATCAGCCTCATTCTCTCTCTATGTATGTTATGATGTGTACCTCTTGCATAATGAAAGGGGACATTGTTCGAAGTAATGTTAATAGTCTTAATTGCCTTTTGTGCTTGGCATGCTCGCAAAGCTCATATATGTTCATTTGTATTGTACTAATATGTAAGCTAATCGAGTACTCTTATAGTTACTATGTTTTCCATATCATAAGTTTATAACTACTAATACTCCAATGAAATATTTTGCAGTTTGCTGATAATGACAAACTGCAATCAGAATGGAGGGAAGCAAAGAGGATTAACAAGCTAAAAATTGTATCTTTCCTCAAAGAAACAACTGGATATACTGTCAGTGAAGACGCAATGTTTGATGTGCAGGTCGATCTTCATCTTTTTTATTTCGTTCTTGCTTTTGTCATTATTTTTAATCTCGGAGACAAACAAAATATTTGAAATTTGAGAGCTGTCAAGTGAAGAACAGATCACAGTGTATCTGTGTATGGGAAATTGAGGGTGTTTTGCAATAGGTTAACGCCTAAGTGTCTAATTTTAAAATGTAGATTGTTTAGTATCCCAGCAAATTTTCTTCGAGAATGTTTAAGCTGTGTATTCCATATTGCTTGCTCAAGTTACATTCCTGCTTTACATATGGTAATGAACTACACATGCTGTCAGGTGAAGCGCATTCATGAGTACAAGAGACAATTGTTAAATATTTTAGGCATTGTTTATCGCTATAAAAAAATGAAAGAAATGAGTCCTGAAGAAAGAAAGGCAGCATATGTCCCTCGAGTTTGCATATTTGGAGGAAAAGCATTTTCTACATATGTTCAAGCCAAGAGGATAGTGAAGTTCATCACAGATGTTGGAGCTACTATTAACCATGATCCTGATATAGGGGACCTACTGAAGGTATGAGTTCACAAGTTTCACAATTTTGCACCACGACTGTATCTGAGTTCGTACGTGATACTACTACTTACATGAACTTACTGGTCTGTTATAGTATCTAAGACTATACACGACATAGTGGCTCATTTTTATATTAAATTCTTAAAAGACTGCGATGTGAAAAGAACATCAGAACCCTCTCAAAAGGACCCTTTATAGGAAGAAGTGGTTTTTGCTTAGTGCAATCAACTTCATAGGCATAAGAACCTTCATATATGCCCACTTTTTTAGTTCTTTTGCCACTTACCCTGAAACAATTATCTTTACCCTTTTCTCAATCTTCTTTTAGGTTATTTTTGTCCCTGATTATAATGTCAGTGTGGCGGAAGTGCTTATACCAGGCAGTGAGCTGTCCCAACATATCAGGTATATAGCACATGTACCAAATTTCATTTCTTATGCCCTGTTGGTAAATAACTAAAGAAGAAGAATCAGAAGTTCGGAGCGTAAGAGCTGACTTTGGTGTTAAATGCAGTAACTAATAACTTACTTGTCTATGTCACCACTAAGTACTATGTAAACCAGAATAGTAAATGAGAAAAGACGCGCTGGTCAAACTCAATGTCCATTCTAGTTCCTTTTTGTTTTGAGAGATCAATGCTAGACCATGTCCGGTTAAAAGATCAGTGGTCTGTATGAATACTTCTTCTTTACTTATCTCATTATAGATGCTCTCAAGCGGTCAAGCCTACAGAGGCTAATTTTTTCGTCATCATTATCTACAGCTGACATTTTCTCTATCATGTGCATCAATTGGGCAGCACTGCTGGAATGGAGGCCAGCGGAACCAGCAATATGAAATTTGCTATGAATGGATGCATCCTTATAGGAACTCTAGATGGTGCCAATGTTGAAATAAGAGAGGAGGTTGGAGAGGACAACTTCTTCCTTTTTGGAGCTGAAGCACATGAAATTGCTGGCCTAAGGAAAGAAAGAGCTGAAGGAAAGGTGAGCGCCATCAACTTTCTAATTCCGGAAGTACTGATGTAAAGACGCTTTTATGTTCAATGTGATCGAATTCTTGGCAAACCATAAATCAATCATATTAATGAGCTCTATATCATCTTCAGTTTGTCCCAGATCTTCGATTTGAAGAAGTCAAGGCATTTGTAAGAACCGGTGTTTTTGGCCCTTATAACTATGATGGACTAATGGGATCTTTGGAAGGAAATGAGGGATACGGTCGTGCTGATTATTTCCTTGTCGGAAAAGATTTCCCAAGCTATATAGAGTGCCAAGAAAAGGTTGATGAAGCTTATCGAGACCAGAAGGTTGGTATCGTTTCCTGTAGAAATACTTCTACAATGCATTTTTTGCACATATATATAGTTCAGTGCTTTCAGCATGTATGAAGATACCATTTTTGTAATTTGTTATTAACACATCAACATACAAGGATTCTGCATCTTCAACTTTATCCTCACCTGTGCAGAGATGGACTAAGATGTCAATCTTGAATACTGCTGGTTCATTCAAATTTAGCAGTGATCGAACAATCCATCAGTACGCAAGAGATATATGGATGATCGAACCAGTTGTACTTCCATAACAGAACATGCTGCAACAAATTGTATTTTAGGTAACTTCCATTGTCCTTTGCTGAAGTATCACTCTTCTATAAGTGAAGCCCTTACAACATAGCTGATGTTTCTCAGTTTTTGTCGTCGAAAAAACAGATGATATGATGCCAAGAGGAAGTTATGCTGGTCCTGGATACCTTGTCATACTTCATGTCGATGCTACAAGATTTGAACGAAACTTGTTTACTATAAAAGATGTCATTGATGACTTGGTAAGTGCGAGGAAGAAGATGTGTAGTCTGTATTTGTAATTCTTTTGACAGTTTGGAAAAATTGCCATCTCCAATTTTTATCATACGGTCACTCTCTAATTTTAAGTCTGTACGTGATTAAATTAATAGGCTGACCTCACATACCACTATGATCGTATCCACTATCCAGTATCCTACATGTTTGGTCCTTGCTTATGTGCTGACCGCAGGGACGAAACCAGGATGAAATGTAAGAGGGGGCATAATTTAAAATAATTAAATAAATGGGGTACAATTTAAAAATGAGAAGGCAAAATGATAGAAGAAGAAGAATAAAATACCAAATAACGCAAATCCTTGGTCTCCCTTGTGAAAACAAGGAGATTATGCCAACTACTCCAACTTATTTCTTTGCTTATGTATAGTTTTTATATTATATGGTTTAACTTCAGAAAATCAGGAGGGGGCACATGCCCCCTCTGGAATTATCCATCTTGTAATGACTAACTTTGGAATTATTATGAGTTTGGTTTTGAAAAAACATCTCCCGATTATAATCCTTTTTATATATGCCGAACACAAACGGATGCTACTCCTTCCGTTTCACAACAACTTGATTGTTTAGAAAATATTTAATTTTTCATAATAATTTATTGTTTACGGAATTCAATGTACTTCTGTACTCATGATTTCCTTTTTTATCCTTGTTTTATAGGTTACTTTTTATTTTGACAGTATTTTATAGGGTATAATAGTAAATTTTATTAACCCCTTAATAAAGTATTTTTTGGCTAAACAAGTATTGTGAAACGGAGGGAGTATAATTTACTTCGCAGTCCCCAACACGTGTCAGCTCTCCATAATCCGCAACACTATCCATCCAAATGTTCTTCATTTTACTATCACTCTCACCAACCCGGGCCCCAGACACACATAACGCACGCGTTATTTTCACATACCGGCTCACATATTTGCGCACATGTTTTTTACTAAAAAACGCCCGGTTTTTCCTTTTCAGACCGCATCATTTTTCTACATAAGCACCCGAACCGTCCCAATTTTTTTTTTTATAATTTTATTCAAATTCTAAATTCAATCATTTCCGCCTCAATTCGAGATCAAATTACCTCAATTTCTTTATTTAATTATCCAATTCAACCTTTCATTCTTCTAATTCGCTTCCTCCTCTTTCGATTGGTACCAAAATTGTAACATTTTCTTAATCGTTTCAGAATTCAATTTTTTGACCTAAAAATTCCCGATCTGTACGTATAATTGTTGATACACATAAAATATTTGATATTTTGTATATAAAATATTTTTAATTTCATTTACCCTAAGTCAATTGGCTTAAATTTGTAACTTATTTTGATCGATTGCTGAAGCTAGGGTTTCCTTGATTTGGGCTTGGATCGGTTAATTAATTTGTGGGATTGGTGAGTTTGATTGGTAATTCATCGTTTCTGATTAAATTGATTGATTTGATTTGTGAATTTGTGAACTTTTCAATTTTAGGGTTAGGGTTTCGAAAAAAATTAATTACGTTAATTTAGTTGAGTTTATTAATTGAAAGTAAAATATTATTTGGTTTCGTGGTCCCTTTGGTTTATCTATATGGTTATTGGACATCAATTTTTTTCTTATTTCTAGGAAATGAAAAAATTAATACAACTTTTCTTGCATGTAAATATTTTAGAATTGTTCTATTCTTATGTAGAATTTGTTAGCTGGATAAAGAGAATGGTCAGTTTTTTGTGATAAATATTTATACTTGCTGAATTTTCTAAAATATATAGTAGTTGTCTGTACAGTTGCCATATTGCATTTTCTTGCTAGTCAATGTCTACATACAACAACTAATGCAATAAGTTTGATGCATTGTATCTAACTAATAGTTGTGTGTTATTGAAGGTGAAGCTTTTATTAATTGTTTCTATATGGATGCATTTTGCATGAATTCATGTGATATTTGTGTATGAAAACAGTGTTTTTGTCTTCCGTAAAGTAGGTAGAGAGCCACATTTGATTCTTGCATCTTTACTAACTTCAAATTGACACTCTTCTTCGAGTACTCCCCCTAGAGAGGTAGGTCACTATAGGTGTATATAGCTCAATAAAGCTACTCCTGTATAAGGAACCACATTCCTATCCTGAAGCGTAAATCATAAGGTTGGGGTGCACATATTTGATCATAACTTTGACCATACTTTTGTGCACTTAGGAGCCTCTTGCTTGTGTGATACCAACTACTTTCCAATTCTAGCTATCACCTTGTCCAATTGTTTCCTTTACTTGAGTTTCAGTTGGTTACATTCTCGAGCAGAGTACAAGATGGGTGTCAAACGGCCTTTTGATGAGGAGACCCTTCAGGAGCTTTCATTTAAGCAGGCAAAGCAAGTAGATGAAGATAATAAGTCAATTCCAATTCCCGATGAAGCATCCGGAAAAGATGTTGTACCTGGTATGGTGTGGCATATTATGACTTACTGCACGATATTTTACCCTGGCATATAAATATATAATGCTCATGGTTAATATAATTTCTAGTGGTTAATAATTTCTTACTCTGGGTATGCTTGCTTTCAAGCAGAAGCAAAGCATTTTTAGTATTTGGTAAGAGGGTTCATTGCCACTTATGCTACTTCCTACTGTATGTTGTTATCCTAATGCAAGCAGTACACATTCTGAGTCAAGTTTCTGAAACTATAATTAACTCTTAAGGTTATGTGGAGGATATGGAACCCAAAGCCGAGTTTGGAGAGGATATTCTTGATAGTAAAGCTGACTGGAACCTGCAAACTAGTGCAGCATTGCCATCGGTGACCAACAGTAGTGCCGAGGAAGAAGCTGGAAGTGATGGCACATATTACCTGCCTCTTTATCCAGATTCTGTTGACTTCAATGTCCCTCGGCGATCACCGGTGCAAAACGAGGATGCATATTCATATTTATTAAATACTGCTCCAAGAAAATTAGTTCCTGTTGGACTCGATCATCAAGCTGATATACCAGAATGGAATTCCAGTACAAATTGGAACGAATCACTTCGTCCATATGATACAATAGCTAATGACCGTGAGTGCAATGTGGTGGTCACTTCGATAATAGGAATGCCTAATCCAAATGTCTCCTTTGCTGATGATGCTATTATTGGATCGGCGAGAAATGATTGCACTTGTATGGATAAGGATTCTATTCAATGTGTAAACCAGCATGTTCAAGAGGCACGAGAGAAACTAAGAGAGAGCTTAGGAGAAGAAAAGTTCACAGACCTTGGGTTTCATAATATGGGGGAAGAGGTAGCCAATTCATGGACAGAAGAAGAAGAATATGTCTTTCACGAGGTTGTTTACTCTAATCCTGTGTCACTTGGCAAGGATTTCTGGAAGAGTCTCTCAGCTGTATTCCCATCACGTTCGAATATGGAGCTTGTCAGTTATTATTTCAATGTCTTTATTCTTAGAAGAAGGGCAGTTCAGAACCGATCTGCTTTCTTAGATATAGATAGTGATGATGATGAGTGTCAGGAAGATTCAGGAAACTCTGAAGTTGAAGGGCATGATGATGAGTCTGTAATCGGGTCTTTTGGTGATGAGGATCTACACGTAGATTCTGAAATTATCGTTTCTCTCGATATCAATAATGATGACGATGATGGCGATGACGATGATGGTGGCAATAACGATGGTGATGTCGGAATTGATGGGCAAAATGGTACTCTGAATGGCTACCAAGAGGAGCAAGTTCCTCCAAAACCAATAGAGAAGTTAGAAGAAGTCTCTGAATTCATCAACCAAGTTAATAGCATGGCCGAAGTTTTGAGCAGTAACAACAATGCTCAGGCCGGTATCTACATAGAGAGAAGTCCTGTCCCGCTGATCCATGAATCTGGTGGGGAACTCACTCCAACGCGAGAAAATGGAATTAACGTTGAACATATTAAATTCCTGGGTGGGAAAATGAAAGGAACGAATGAGAGTTTGGGTTCTGGATTCATTTTGGATGGTTGTGACACTAAGGCATGGGACTATGCTTTCTCGACGACTCATCTAAAAAGTATTGATCTTTTGCCAACATGTAACATGATTGAGGAAATATTTGGTCCCTGTGCTTGGAACGATTAAATGATCTCCGAAATATGGCTTATCCTTAGCCATGCACCTAGGAATGAAAACATCACTTACAGATCGTTACTACGGGACTTTCTGAAACCATGTTAGCCGTTTCAGAAGGCCCTGCAATTTTCCAGTGTACATATATATTTGAGATATTTCAGCTCAAAAGTCTGATCCACACAAGATAAGAGGGAGTGATCTCACCATTCTGGTGAAAGCCATTTTCCCCTTGTGGATGATAATGGCATCGTTTAACCAACACTACTAGTTTTTTTAAAAAAAATAGGATAGCTAAATAACCATTTCTCTTGTTTTATGCAGAAATTACAGTTGTACTAGTCTGCATCAAGTGTTGTGAGCTTGTAATGCCTTCATTAGGTTGTAGTAGTGTCATGATTTTGTTCCCATTTTGAGAATTTACATACCAAAATTCAAGTTGGCTATTATTTCTAACATTCTTGTTCTGACATAAATTGACAGATCGCTCTAACTATAACATTGAATATTATTTGTACAAACATATGGAACATACTTAATTTCTTTAGTTTTGTTGGTCAGCTTTCATGAACCAATCAATGAACGTAGTGTTATAATATAGGACAAGTTGCAGTGCAGTCTCAATAATTAATCAGTTCGAAGAAGCTCTCGCTTAACGGGATAAGGGGGTTAGATTGTAATCATTCTTATTCCTACAATAACATTGAACTTGTTTCTGAATTGATCTAAGGTAGGTGTTTACACGATCTACTCTTTTGCAATAAATAACGAATACGAAGTGTAGGTAAACATTATTTCAATGCTATGAAATGTGAAAACAGACATCGTTTTGTTTTACAGAAACTATCTTCTTCATCCAACATAAGGTTAACTGCTTAAAAGATGAGAGAAACATTAAGAGGCTACCAGTTTTCTATCTGGCCATGATTCTATCTTCTGGAAATACTTTATCGGTTGACTCCGTTAAATCCCTCACTTAAGATCACTTCATTATCAGATATGTGTATCAATCAAAGAGAAATGTAAAGTAATCAGGTGAATATTTGGATATTTACTCATCCCTCGGTTATAAAAGGATTAAAAGGTCATTTACTGGATAGTATTTCAACTTATTTTTCTATTGATAATGATAATTTAATTCACATCGAGATTATGTGTGTCAATTAAAGTTACAGAATTGGTTGATTACATTTTGTGACAATTGAAAAACAAACTATACGATTTTTTTGAAATTGAGGTAGTATAAAATTACAAACCATTTCAATTTGAATGGGCTTGGTTAGCCCGTATCAGAAGTTGCCGTGCAATCAATTAATTAACAAATATAACCATGAACATGACATGTATACATTTTCATACATTTTTTATGAAGCAAAATACTCCATTTATTTTTATATACTTATTATCCTAATTATTCATATATACTTACTAAAATTACAAGAGTTTTAACATGTAAGTTGTACAAATGACAGAATAATAATAATATCATATATATTCAATTAGTATTAATAGGGATCACTAGGAATATATAGTTGAACAATATATTGAAAATGAAAGTATTAAATAATTGGAAACAAAATTTGTGACTGCAAGTATATATAAAACATGACGGTTTAGGGGAGAGTTTAGTTGGTAAAGAGCTTGGGTACTAAAGTGTTTACAGCTTAACCTCTTTTACAAGGTGTGTGCTTGAGTCGTTCAAGAAGCAAAATTTCATGTTGGACCCTAGCCCTCTGAGGCACATTTGGGTTTTACGTCTTCGCGATAACTCAGGGCAAATTACGATAAAGCCTCTAAGGTAAGTGTATCAATGTATTAAGTATATAAAGCTTGAGGAATTATACTAAGATAACTCCTTGATTTCAATTTAATCATTATTATCTTATACTTTTTTTTGTTTTTCTTTGTAAATTAGCGATGAGGTGAGTATCGAACCCAGGACCTTCTGGTCACTAGCAAGAGCTTTTTTCACTAGGCTATCCGATTATTATCTTATATTTTGATACACTAAACAATAAGTAATGTTTCATTCGCTTTATTTTATAATTAGGGATGGAGCGAGTTTCGAACCTAGGATATTTTCTTTTTTGATAATTAGTAAAGATATTTATATATAAAAATTCCACCCGAAGGTAGTACAATATAAAAGACCTACTAGAATACAAGTGGGTCAAAACCAAAAAGCGTTAACCCAATTCTCGAACTGAACCTAAATCTTCTGATCACTGACAAGAATTTCTTTCATTAGACTATTCGATTTATACGAATTTCTTTAATTGTCATTATAACAAAATTTGAAAAACCAAGGGGAGGGCCATTGACTAATCATAATATTGGTGGTCAAGCTGTGAATTAATGTGATTAAGGTGCCTAGACAAACTTTGAAAAATGAGGGGAGGACCATTCTAAAGTGACAAAATCAATGCCCATTTTTTCAGTCATACGTAATTCTTTCAATTTCTCTTCTCAAATCTCAACTACAAATTATATCTTGCATTCCAGCAATAAATGATGACCTCATTCCCTCTAATTACTCAATATTACGATAGTACACCTGTAAAATGACTCAATTTTACCTGCCATACAAACCAAGTAAATGTTACAAATCTATTAAAATTAATGCCCATAATTTCTACCATGTGAATTTGCTTATTCATTTCCTTTAGTGTAACATATTATAAATAAGATTACCAACTCATTAATTTTGGATTATGTAACTTATAAAGCATATCATACACCCCAACAAACATTTGACCATTTGATATCACCAATTTAATACAAAAAATTTAGTGGAGTTATTAGTTAAATGTGACAAAGAGTTTAATAGTATCGAAACCATCATTTCTTTTGTTATCACTTGTTAAAATCATCATTTTGATTAACTACTTTTATTTATATATTTGTTGACATATTGTAATAAGTGGTTTACATACATTTCACAAAAAATGTTTCTTTAAATAATATTTAATTATACTCAAAGCGCATATGTTATGTTTGAAATTTTATTTAAGATACGAATTCCACAATGAAGGAAAAAAAAATGAATGGTTCAAGATCTCTACAAGTTAACAGCCAAACCAAACCAATACTTATTACTCATAATTAAATTAATTAATTAATTTCTATTTGTTAAACATTATCCACCAATTAGAGTTAAACATTTTGAATTTCGGAGTTTTTAGTGGATCATCACATAAGAATTAAACGGACGTGGACCATTTAATTGGTGTAACGAATTTTGCTCTCATTGCTTACCATTTTTTGGGTTATTTGTTTGCTCTCTATCTCTCTCCTAGTTTGCTAAGTTGCTATACACACATAAATACTGTTTTCTATAACCAGAATTACTATTTCACCCCTGATACTCTCCCTATTTCTAAATATCCTTTTCGGATAAAGTTTCAACTAGGGACAAAATAGTCATTTCCGATCTCTTACTATACTGTTTACTTCCATGCATGAATTCTCTTCCAACTACAACATATATCTAGAGAGAGAATTATACTTCCTCCCATTTATTTACTACTAATTTTAGACTTTAGTAAGAATATTTATATTTTTACTTATATATCAATATTTATAATATGAACAACACTGAAATTATAAATATATCAATAAGATCTTAAATTCCAAATTAAAAAGTCATTCATTTTCACTTATAATGTTAATGAATAGACGAATAAATCTTGAAAATATAAACTACCATTTAAATAGAATATAAAAAATATTAAAACGACAATTAAATAGGAGTAGCATACATTAGAGAGAGAAAACAATAAATAAAAATGAATTAGTCTTTGTATTCTGTTTATTAGTTCATTTTTGTAGCCTTGCTTCACGGCCATCATCATTACCATCTTGCTAGTTGCTACTACTTGCTACCATCTTTTTCTTCATAATATTTAGTTCCAATTTCCAATTTTTCATTCAATATTCAATAGCTAAGAGGGTCTACAAGACCATGGAATTTCAAGAATCTGCTACTTATGTAAGTACTTTTTAACTTCTTTTCATTTGCCCTTTTTTTTACTAATCTAACTAGTCATATTTCTAAGTAGTTTGATACATTCAAAACAAATTTTCGTGTTTTCACACGGGTAAGGTTCCATACTATACTCGGACTTGTTGATGTGTATGCAAGAATTGACACATCTGAGTAGTTCGATGTTTTGTTTCTGAATCAAGTTGATTTATTTTAACCCGTGGAGTCTATTCGAAGACATTGGAGTTATGTAACTTACTTTTCAAATATTTTTTACATGGAAAGGTGTCATCTTCACTTGATGGGGGGGCAAATTTTTCCAAGAAAGAAGTGAAAATGGATGAATTTGGAGGGCAGGGTAGTCAAGGGAATTATGGGCTGAGAGAAAATCCCAAGAAAACATGGAGGGCAGTTGATCAGAACTTCCCTTTACCTCAAGAGAAAGTTTGTAAGCAATGTGGTAAAGTTTTTCAGTCATTGAAGGCTTTGTGTGGTCACATGGCTTGCCATTCAGAGAAGGAGAGGGGGGGAGGGGGAGGAAATAGAGATGATAATTCGTGGACTAGTGAGAATCAGAAGTTGGTTTATGGGAGTTGTTCTGATGCTGAAACCGAAACTGAAGAGAGAAGAAAGGTAAGAAAATCAAGATGTAAGAGGTACAGGAGAGTTATTATCAAGAATACTTCATTCTCTTTAGCTAATAATTATGCTTCATCATCTGTTTCTGAAGTTGATGAGCTAGAGAAAGAGGAAGTAGCTGTTTGTTTGATGATGTTGTCTAGGGATGCTATTAGTAAGGAGGGTCGTGTATACTCAGTTGAGGAATCTTCTGATAACAACTCCGATGGTTTGGAGACTAAGTCGTTGTCTTCTGCTGAGATGAGGATTGTTAAGAGGGAGGAGCTAGATGAGGAGAAAATAGGAGATATGGAGTTGAGGAAGAATGATAGTAGAGAGATGGTTCAGCAAGAGAATTCTGATTCAGGGTATTTCTTAGGTGATGGGACTCAAGGCGAATCGGAGGTTTCTGTTGATGCGATTCGCACAAGTGCTGCTTACTGGGAGTGTGCCAATTCGACGAAAAGACAAAAATGTAGGGGATATGGAACCGAATCAACCAATGAGAATGGATTTCGTAATGGTGGAATTTCCTTGGATTTGGACAAGAAAGAATCCAAGAAAAGGAAAAAAACTGATATTTGGGATGGGGATGAACTAGTAGTAGATAATACTGCAGAAGTATCTAATCCACCTTGTAAGAAGAGTAAATATGAGTGCTTGAACTGCAAGAAGGTTTTCAAGTCTTATCAAGCTCTCGGGGGACACCGCCCTTGTCATAAAAAAGCAAATATGAATTCACAACCGAAATATGAGAATGGTGAAAACAGTATGGATGTAGACAATGTTGGTGATCAGCAACCTTTCAGAAACAAGAAAGGTAAGAGAAATTTAGCAGATTAGCACTATTTGGAGGTCTTTTTTAATTTAGAGCACACACCTCTTTTTTTTGCAAAGCACTAGCACCTTCTCTCATAAAAAGACTATTTTGCCCTTAAATTAAATACAAACTACATCTATACCCTTTTTTTTCTCCTCAACACTCCATCTTCTTCCCATCATCTTTTCTTTTTCTTTTTCTTCACCACCATAACCACCACCTTCACAAACTCATCACCACCAACAATCTCAATTTCGAAACCACCACCATTATTATATCTTTCTTCCGATATCTTCTTTTTCACAAACCCAACACCACCAACAACCTCACACCCACAAATTTCGAAACTCCACCCCCACCCCATCATAATTTCGGAACCTCACAAGATTTTGGGGGATAAACGCGACTTCACATGGGGTTTAGGGGGAGGGGCCGATTTCATAAGGGCTTGGGGGGAGGGGGGCGATTTCACAGCGGGTTTTGTGGGGGGGGGGGTGACTTCAGCGGGTTTGGGGAGGGGGGAGGCGCGATTTGTTGTGGGTAGGGTGGTTATGGGTGGGGGTGGTTGGTGGTGATGTTGTTGGTGAGGTAGATGGAGGTGGTGGAAATGATGTGATAGTTGGTGGGTTTGTGAAGAAGAAGAAGAAGAAGATGATAGTAGGTTTGTGAAGAAGGAGGAAGAAAAGGTTTCGAATTTGATATTGTTGGTGATGGTGAGCTTGTAAAGGTGGTGATGGTGGTGGTGGTTGGTAAAGAAAAAGTTTGGTGGTTGTGGAATGGTGAAGAAGAAGATGTTGAAAAAGTTTGGTGGTGGTGGAATGGTGAAGAAGAAGATGTTGATTTATGAAGTAAGGGCAAAATAGTATTTTCATAAGGGATGGTGCTAGTGATTTGCAAAAAAGAAGTGTGGGTGCTCTAAGTTAAAAAAGACTTCTTAATAGTGCTAATCTGCCAAATTTCTCAGAAAGGTAAATCAGAGAAAAAGGTTAGCAAGTCCAAGAAGCAGAAAGGTCATGTGTGCCCATTTTGCCCGAGAGTTTTCAAGTCTGGTCAAGCTCTTGGTGGCCACAAGAGGTCACATTTTCTTGTTGGTGGTGGTGGTGGAGGTAATGAGGAAATCGAAAATGATCAATCTCCTGAGTCCGAAAAACCAGAAGTGCATGACTTATTCGATCTAAATCTCCCTGCTCCTGGAGAGGATGAGGATGAGGATGACAGTGGTAATGTACAGTTGCCCTCTTGGTAGTTGTTGGAGATAAGATCAGTTACGCACTCCAATTAGCCTTCAAACAGTAAACGAAACATTTTTTGCTTAAAAACGATTCTTGAAGTACCTGTAAGCGCGAGTTGCACGCATAGTGGGAGTTTTCTTGCTCCCTTCTGCCATTCTTTTTTATCTTTAGTTCGTTGACATAGTTGGTGAATTTCTTGATATTTGCTTAGTCTATTCATTTCTTATCGACTACGATAAGTGCACCATCTCTTTCTTGAGATTCTTACTTCTTGTTGGATGATGAATTGGGGACCCTTACAAGTCTTTTTGTTAGCTTTTAGCCATCATTATGGAAATGTTGTTAAATTTTCCATATTGGAGCAATTTTTTATTTACTTGAAGCTTCTCCTATAAGCATTGTTTCGGGTACAAAAGTTCCTATAAAAATGGGATGATAAAATAATTCTCTACCCTCTTTAAAATTTGCTGGTTGAAAGATTATAATAATTAACAATTTAATTTCAGTTAGTTTTAATTTCTTGCATAGTAGTTGCCTCCAGTTAATGTCATTGCTCATAAGTCTTAACTCTTCAATTTTCTGTTCTTTATATGTATCCTCATAGAATTGGCATCATATTAACTTGCGATAAATGCAACGCATTGACTAGAATCTTGAGGCTTTGTGATCGATCCTCATCACGAGGTTCAGAAAAACAAAAGTATATGGTGCATGGCCTACCCGCTAAATGTTGCGTGGTTCACTGCATGAGAAACCCTCTACTGCAAGGACACGAGATGGTGGTTGCTAAAAAATCGATAAGAACAGAGCTTTTGGACAGATTGTATTAATGGTCTTCCCAGTGTAATCTACACATTCAAGGCAAACGAAACTGCCCAGTACAAAAAAATCTATAGTAGAATAAGCTTGTGTGTCTGCATACTAAATAGCATATATAGCAAATACATATATAGCAAACTAGGGATCCGTAGATTATAAAAAGATAGAACTGACATACATATATCATATCGTCTGAGAAAGAACAAGCTTGTGTGTCTGCATACTAAATAGCTACAGACTCAAAGATAAATACTCGTTGCTACCCAATGAAAAACTAATTTGTCGCTGCCCAATGAAAAACTAACGTTGGGAAGTAATGACTAGAACATTTAATCGATCTAAACGTGAAGAATATTTCAATCATTCTAAATAGTGCACTATTATCCGTTAGTTGCTGACCTTCATGCTACTGCAGGCATATCTTTTAACCATGCATCTAATGGTTTTCCAATAGAGTATACGATAAAACCAATCTCGCGCAGCTTGCCTACATCTACGACATTCCTACCATCAAACACGAAGGCGGGTTTCTGCATCTTATCATATATCTTTTTGAAGTCAAGAGTTTTGAACTCATCCCACTCTGTCAGAATGCAAACAGCATGAGCATCTATTGTCGCCTCATAAGCATCATGAACCACAGTAAGTTGTTTGAGTTCAGCATCACCCAAAGATGCAAGAGCTACATTGTGGTCCCAATCAAATCTCGCCATAGTAAGATCTTTCCGCATCTGCTCTAGAGGAACCTGTGGATCATATATCCTTAACTGGGCTTTTTCAACTAGGAGATCTCTGCAAACATCGATGGCAGGCGTTTCGCGAGTATCGCCAGTATCTTTCTTGAAAGCAAATCCTAAGATCGCTACTTTCTTGTTGGCGACAGTGTTGAACATTGAAGCCACCACCCTATTTACAAATCTAGTCTTCTGATAGTCATTCACCTTAATGACTTGTTTCCAATATTCAGCAGCCTCGGGGAGGGCACTGCACTCACAAATATACACCAAATTCAAAATGTCCTTCTGGAAACAAGAACCACCAAATCCAACACTGGCATTGAGGAACTTGGGACCGATTCTTGAGTCTGTGCCTATGGCATGCGCCACTTGAGTGACATCTGCACCAGTTGCCTCACATAGTGCAGACATGGCATTAACTGAAGAAATTCTTTGTGCCAAGAAAGCATTAGCAGCAAGCTTAGAGAGCTCAGCAGACCAAAGATTAGAACAAATTATCTTATCCTCGGGAACCCAATGTGCATAAACTGCTTTCAATGTCTGGACTGCCTTATTACCATCTGGAGTTTCACGACCTCCAATGAGGACACGGTCAGGCTTGAAAAGGTCAGCGATCGCAGTTCCCTCAGCTAGAAATTCAGGATTGGATAGAATTTGGAAGTCGATTCCCTTACTATTGTGAGTCAGAATTTTCTCTATTGCCTCAGCAGTTTTGACAGGAACTGTGGATTTCTCAACGACAATCTTTGCAGATTTTGAGACATCTGCTATCATTCTAGCTGCACTCTCCCAATAAGTCAGATCAGCAGCTTTTCCAGCTCCTAGACCCTGAGTCTTTGTAGGGGTATTAACAGAGACAAAGACGATATCCGCCTCTGCAACATGTTTCTCAACCTCAGTGCTAAAGAAGAGATTCTTTCCCCTGCATTGCTTCACTATCTCTTCGAGTCCAGGCTCATAAATTGGCAGCTGCTCACTGTTCCAAGCTGTAATCCTGGGCGTCGCTATGTCAACAACAGTTACCTTGATCTCCGGGCATTTCAATGCAATCACCGCCATTGTTGGCCCCCCAACATATCCAGCTCCAATGCAACATATATTCACCATTTTTCTTTATTAATTCAATGACGTAAACTTTATGCCAAACACCTGAAGTCAAACCAGAAAATCAAAGGCAGACAAGAATGGTAAAAACGAAAAATGGTCAGCAGACAGGTAAAGACAACACCACATTAAAATATTATTTCCCACTTCCAGTTATGAAGCTACAAAGCCAATAAAAAAACTTAGATTATTATATTTATCAAGGAGTATAATATTACCCAAAGAAAGATGCAGAATATCCAAAAACTACAGTCTTACCTATGCATTAGCATATTCATTTTAGATACTTTATTCTTCAATGTTTACATTAATTATTTTCATGTGTATGGAGTTAAAGATGTAATATTCTCTAGATCTTGAATATAATAAAAACACCTTCCTTGTCAATTGTCATTCTAGGTTAAGGTTGCATACTATCCGACCCTACTTACACCACTAAGACGGGAGTCTCTTCAAAGGCATTGAGACAACTTAACGTATGTTGCATGAATAAAGTACAAAACAACATCATCCTAAATTCACAGATCACACTACAATAGTACAATTACCAACATGTTCTAGTATATAGAGATCCCTAAAATCAAGAATCATAACCCCAAATGGAATTGCTCATCACATTATTATTTACTACGAGCATAAAACGATGGATAAATCTAGATCATTGAAAATAACATACATTACCAAAATAAACCAGTTTTTAACGGATCTAAGCAAAAAAATGATGACCCTTGGAAGATATTTTTCAATATTTTGTCTCAGATATCCATGTAAGAGATAGAAAACCAATAAAGATTAGATTTTTATAAACAAAAAACAAATTACAACATAAGCACATAACGAAGTATGTACGAAAATAAAGAGTGAAGATGAAAATTGAGTATAATGAAGAAGAAGAATTACCTTAATAAAAAAGGAGATGAAATTTGATGATAAAGATCCAAAAAGAGAAGAAGAAAAATATATTGTTATGATAAATCCGATGATTGAGGAGATCTATGGGGTGTCTTTTTGCATACAATCAGCTTATAACTCGTTAGCTTTTGTTAATCACAATTATTTGAGTATATCACATTTAAACTAATCCAAGAGCTATTCTATTTATGTAGTTGTCGGCAATTATTGAGCGAATTACATAAATAATAATGATCATAAATGGATTTATATTGATCACAAACAAAATTTAATTTAACTAAATTGCATTTGATAAGTCCGCATTATAAAAAAACAAAATCTAACTATTGTAGTAAAATAAATTTGATCATAAATTCATAAGTAGATTTATATTTATATTATGACAAATCTAAATATCTATTTTAATATGTTAATAGTATAATATAAAAATAAATGAGTGACTAAGCCCATTTGACTTTTATTTATTTATTTATAAATTAGCGATGAGATAAGTTTTGAACCCAGATCTTTCGGTCACCAGTAAGAGTATTTTCCAAGCCCATTTGACATTTGAAGCATGATTTGTAAGGATTAGTAGATTTACAATATTTCATAAGAAAAGTATATTATATTATAGCGGATATCGACAGCTACTATACCTCAAATGTGCATTTAGTAAAATCTGAAACTATAATAAATCATATTCATTTTTCGGTATAAATTAATAAATACTAGTAGTACAATATTACTTCTGTTCTGTTATACATAGTGAATTTTAGTGGTAAAATTTTCTATTTTGCCCCTCCATTTAAAAATGCAGTGATTGAGAAAATTAAGTGATGGATAAAAGTATAATTTCACTCCTCTAACAAGCACGATTCTTGGGTATATATAGTGTTCCCTTGGCTACATTCATTCTTAATTTGTTACTGTAATTGACTAATTGGTGCTTTCTTCTTAATGTGCGTGCCTATCCATAGAGAACCATCACTTTCCTCGTCCATCAAATCCAATTTCCTCATTTTTCAATCTCTAATCCATTTATTTCAATTGAAATCTTGAATATAAATAATTTTTTTATTATATTATTGAAATTATTTCTAGAATGTGATATTGTAAAAAACACATCATTATATTCAATTTATGTTATTTATTTATGATATAGGAAGTATCTATTTGAGAATTTAGTTAAATTATTTCGTTCTGTTGGTAGGTAAGAAACTAAACACATAAGATACATTCACCTTAATTAATCTATGCTATTTTTGTATTATCAATTTTTGAATCCCATCTGTGTGTATGTTATCTAACTTATGTGCATTAAAGAGAAACTAGTATAACCAAATTTACTTATAAAGATGACAAAATTTAAATAATTGAAAATAAGTTGATCCAATGTCTCACATACTCCCTCCGTCCCTAAAAGATTGTCACATTTTGACTTTTGATGATCAACAAAACACAATTTAAAACATAAATATCTATTATTCTACATGTGAAAAAATTATAAAAAGTTAATATTTCAAAAATATATATTGAGACGAATCTAACAAGGTCCCACAAGACTATATTATTTCTTATCGTTTAATGAGAATATATGATCAAATTTTGTAATATTTGACTAACGAAAGTCAAAATGTGACAATCTTTTTGGGAGTGAGGGAGTACAAAAAAAAAAAAATTATCTCAATCTTTTTAACCTCCATTCACATCACTCATTTAAATTATGTTCAACTATACTTTCACTTCAATGGACTTTATCCAAAAGTTAACTAATTTAATCATGAAAAACAAATGAAAGGGCAAACGAAATTAAACTAAACTATCTCCAATTCTGTTTGGCAATTATTACCACCAATTAAGTTTAAAATAAGTGGCGTATCATTTGGTTTATGTTTAACTATTTTCTTTAATAATATTATGTTATTAGTTATTACGGATTATACTGTTTTTATATCTTAATGCACAAAATAACGAAAACGTAAGTTAAACTGATCCGAAATTTATAAAAAATACTCGTATTTATCTTTTTAATTCATGCATATGAAATTACGTAGAAAGCGAAACCATATCAGAAAGCTTCATTGATTAGGGTACAATTGTGCAAAGCCCAAATGTATATTCATTTATTGCATTTTTCTGTTGGGTATGTGTATATAATGCTTATCATTTGCATTTCTTGATTTGGATCTTTGAGATGTTGTCCTATGTAGCTAAAATGCAATCTAGAAATATGTAAATGGTGAAGATATTATGTAATGTTGATATGGTTCGGTTTCTTGTAATGCAGGTTGATCAGAGTAAATATTTGCTGAATTTTGCAAAAAAAAATTGTTGTGTATTTCTTTTGAATAGTATTTGGTTTTTAGAGAACCCCATATGAGAGTTGGATTTTTGTTGTGTAAAGTTGGGTTCTTTTGCTGTTTGAGAGTTGAATTTGAGCTGTGTGAATTTGATTTCTTTTGGTGCCATTTTTAGGCTGTTTTGTGAAAATATGAGGTAATTATGTGTTTTGGACATACAGTGAGGTTTAATAGCGAGTTTAATGAATGCAAGTTGGAAAAAATCGGACTCATAGAAGTGTATATGAGAGACTATATTGCATGATAGATTACAGATTTTGCAGTAAGAGACAAGAGGTCTGAGTGGTGAAGTGATTGCTCTTAAAACTTGTAGAATCGAAATTCGTACAAATTAGGTTGAAGTATTTTGATATGAAAAGGTACTGGTCTAGAAGATTATCCACACTGTTCGGCCCGAAACCACCACTCAATTGGTTGGTATTATGTCTGGTTAGTGTTCTGGTTTTGATTGCCTTGTTGGTATCGTCTTTATCAAGTGTTTTTGATTCAGTTGTTATTGGGAGACAAGATCATTATAGAACTTATAGGAGGTTAAAGGAGAAAGCAACAAATGATTTCTTGGAATTCAAGAGTTTAGCATTCAATGATAATCGTCTACAAAATGTAGACTTTTGTGTGAAGGATAGAGAGAATTATGTGCCTTGTTATAATGTATCTACAAATTTGGCAACTGGATTTGAAAATGGTGAGGAGTTTGATAGGCATTGTGAATTACCACGTGACTGGCATCTTTGTTTGGTTCGTCCACCTAGGGACTATAAGATTCCCTTAAATTGGCCAATTGGTAGAGATATCATATGGAGCGGAAACCTGAAGTTAACTAAGGAGCAGTTCCTATCATCCGGAAGTATGACAAAAAGGTATTGTTTATCTAATGTTATCAGTTAGTATAAATAGTTCAGGAATCAATACAAAGTGACTTTAGTCAATTCAAAAATGTGTGATAACCTTAACTGAATATGTTTCCCCTCTGTTAACTAATCCTTGTACGTGCGCGTGTTCTGTTATTCATATTATTGCATTTCCTCATTGATTTTCTTTTTCAATTTAGACTTATGTTACTTGAGGAAAATCAAATTTCATTTCACTCCGACGATGGAATGCTTGATGGCGTGAAAGATTATGCTCACCTCATTGCTGAGTTGATTGGGCTTGAGAGTGATTCTGAATTTCCTCAAGCTGGCGTGAGTTCTCAAAATTTTCTCTTTTGCAGTTCTCTTAGATGCTAATCCATGTTATCTAAACTAGAGAAACACTTCACATATATTTGGTTCCTACACATGCATATCAGCATACATATGTATCCTTATTTTCATGGAAATGTTCTATATAATAGGTGCCTGATGATTCTTCCATCAGTTAAAGGGGGGCTTTGCAATGTAATTTTTTTTTCGCTGAAAATCCTTCACCTCTTGGAAATTTCAGGTGCACAATGTTCTAGATATTGGTTGTGGCTTTGGCAGTTTTGGGGCTCATTTGCTGTCACTTAATATGATGGCTGTTTGTGTAGCAGCTTATGAATCAACTGGAAGCCAAGTTCAAGTGTCCCTTGAGAGAGGACTTCCTGCTGTTATTGGAAATTTCATTTCTAAACAGCTACCTTTTCCATCGTTATCGTATGATATGGTTCACTGTGCTCAGTGCAGTATTGTCTGGGACGCTAGAGGTCAATTTCTTTATTAGCCTAAGATTGTTTATTTTACTACCTCAGATTCGATTTTTTAAAATCTGTGTAACTGAAGCTTGAGAGTAATGTAATTCTAGTTCCTAGATTTTAACACTATTATTAGTAAGTTCTATTCCCAGAAACAACAATAGTACCTTCACTTTATTATAGCAGTATATGTGGAACAGGGTTTGTTACTTATCTTTGGATTAATTTTGTTTGTACTGATATTTTGTATTATGCACCAGGTGGTGTTTTCCTAATTGAAGTTGACCGGGTACTCAAGCCAGGTGGTTACATCGTGTTAACCTCACCATCAAGCACTCAGCACGGAAGTTCCATAAATGCAAAGCGGAGAAGGATTTCAAGTCCAATTGAAGATTTTTCCCAAAAACTTTGTTGGAATCTTGTGGCTCAGCAAGATGAAACCTCCATTTGGCAGAAGACAACAGATGCCCTATGCTATACGTCCAGGTGAGGCTTGCATCTACGTCTTTCTGGTGTGCTTTCTCTACTTAAAGCTCCATGCATTGACTAGACATACACGGGTTTGCTGGTGATCATCCAGAACATACTATCCTTCTCATAGTTTTAAACTAGTATCCCCGACACTTACAGGACAGGTGTCGTACCTCTTTGTGAAGGAGAGGATGTTCAATCATATTATAAGCCTCTTGTGTATTGTATAAGTGGCACTACTAGCAAACTTTGGTTTCCAGTTCAGAATGATTCTCTGACCTCCATCGACCTCGAGTTGCATGGTTAGCTTTTTCCCTCACCCTTATTTAATGAAGTATAACTTCACGGTCGATGTTTGTAGCTCGCCTGTATTGACTCATGTAACCATACAGGAATTCATACTGATGACTTTTTTGAAGACATGGAGTTCTGGAGATCTTCATCAAGCAATTATTGGTCACTACTTTCTCCTTTAATTTTCTCAGACCATCCAAAAAGGCCAGGAGATGAGGATCCGTTGCCTCCATACAACCTGGTCCGCAATGTGATGGATATGAATGCTCATTATGGAGGTCTTAATGCTGCCCTACTGGAATCTGGAAAGTCTGTTTGGGTGATGAATGTTGTTCCAACTAGCACACCTAATAAGCTTCCTCTCATAGTAAATCGAGGTTTTGCAGGTGTTCTGCATGACTGGTGAGAGGCGTCTTTTTCCCTGAAAACTTGCATCTCTGCTTTTTTTCACAATTGAATTTCATTTGCAGTTTCTTCCTTTTGGTAGCAATTGCATTAAGGAGAGTTAAGTTTGATCATTTAGTGGTACCCAAACCATACATATATCTTCCCAGTCCGTTAGTATCTCAGTGTGGAGGTTCTCTGTCTTACAAAGACATCTTCTGTTTATTAGCCAAAAGAGGAATAGCCAATAGATAGACCACACAAATATTTTCTTCTTGCTGATAAGTGAGCATTGTGCGGTGTGATAATGAAGTGTAAACCTCTTTATTAACTGGATACAGGTGCGAACCATTTCCTACATATCCACGTACATATGACATGCTTCATGCAAAAGGGCTCCTCTCGCTCCTTAAATTGCAAAGATGCAGCATAATCGATATATTATTTGAGATGGATCGTATCCTTCGGCCTGAGGTACTTCTCATCTCACCTTCAGTCTTCCCCGGGCCCTTTGTTATAATCTCATGAATACCAGCTTAACAACTCCTTGAAATATCATAATCATCCTTTAAGTAGCTGATGTATAAGACTCTGGTTAATTTGCAGGGATGGGTAATACTTTCTGATGAATTGGGAGCCATAGAGCAGGCTAGAGCACTTGCTTCACAAATTCGATGGGAAGCCCGGATAATTGATCCCGAGAATGGGAGTAATGAGAGACTACTAATATGCCAGAAGCCTTATATAAGAAAATGATTTGATCAGTTGTGATAGTTAAGGATCTGTCCACAACAGACCAGTCCTCTGGAAGTCAGGAATCCTTTTGAATATTCAAGCTCTTCAAGGTTACGCTGCCTGACATAAAAACTGACTTGTAGTTTATTCCCTGGCGAAATTTGAGCTGGTGCGGGTAAGATAATGAGTTGTGGTATTATTCTGGAGGTCGAAAACCTCGTCTAGCAAGTATACACATTTTTATAATCAACGATTAAAAGAAGTTCAAAGCTGCATTAGGGAGCCATACAGATGACAAAACCGTGATAGTACATAGGTTCTTTTGCTTATTATATTTATTCATTTCATTGTTTATGTTTTCAATTCCCTTTTTCTTCAATAGTTATTGTAATGGAAGCCATGTTTTGTGGCCAAAGTACTACATGGATATGGAAATCTATTAGTAAACAATTGTAAGAACTGTGGTCAAAGCTTGTTCAGAAGAAAAACGAAGTTGTTCATTATAAGCTTAATGTCTTACAATTTATGTGATGTAGTGGAATCCGCCTCCTAGACAACGGCTAGAGCCAACCTCCAACTTACTGTAGTATTTCACTAGCTTTCTCCCTCCCACCAACTGCCAGCTATTGATATTTTGAAATGAACAAAAAGAAGAAACAACTCATACTAGAGAGGATAGGCATGTATAATCTTTAGATAAAGAAAAGATGATGAAAAGAATGAGCACTGAACTTACTATTTGGGAAAAAAGAATTCCGTTGCCGGGACTTGAACCCGGGTCTCTCGGGTGAGAGCCGAGTATCCTAACCAACTAGACTACAACGGATTGATGTTCATGTTGGTTTCTGCTTCATATTCAACAATCATTATTGTTTAAGTATGACCTTTGAAGGTTTGTAATGATGGGAATTTCGTCTCAAATATGCCCACATATCAACTTGAAATTCAATATTTCATATTAAAATTAATTAATAATATAAGAATAAGTCCAAAATCAATACCAATTATATACATAATAAATACCAAAATATTCTTTCAGCATAGTCGAACTCGAAATCTCTTGGTAGAAGATCGAGTCGGGCACCCCTAGGTTAACCCACCATATAGCCCATTCTCCCTCACTTTATATAAATACGTATAAAATTATGATTAGTAGACACTAATGATGTAACTAGGGAAGATATATAAAAAAGTTATTCCCTAACTTTTTCATAACATAATTTACAATTGAAATTAAAATTCTACCACACATTTTTCATAAAGTAGCTTGATTTCCATGATTTATTTATATTTTAGTTTATATTAATATCCTGACCACACTTATAAAAAAGTAGTAAACAGTTTTGTCAATTATTGTAACATGATACAACCCTAGTACCTTAGTACTAAAGCAATCGTGTCTATACAACACCTAAATCCCATTGCCAAATTCACATTACTTCCCATTTTACTCACAAATATATTCTACTCTGTCTCTCTCTGTCTCTTACAAACATACAAACACTTTATTTCCAACTTGTTCAACATTTTGAGTTAAGATCTTTCAATAAATCAATGGCTGTTTTCTTTGTTTCCTTACTTGCTTTCTTGGCCATTGTTGGTCACTCAAGTAAGCTTCTTTACTCATCAATGCATTATTTCATTTATCTTCTTTTTATGTACAAAAACTATGTTTTTACCCTTTTTGTTTTTAGCAACTGTAGTGCTCCTAGCCATATATTCTTGATTCTTTCTTTCATGTTTTTTCCATCAAGTTTAAATATTTTTGTTTATATGTTGTATACAAACGGAATATTTATGAACTCGTTAAATATGTTTCAGAAACAGCCTCTATGTTACTATACGTAAGGCTGCATACTATACGACCTTTTACCCGTTTAAATGAGAAGTACCATGTTTTACCCTTTCTCGTTTGAGGTTACTCCATTGCTGTTAACCATTCTTGATTTTATCTTTTTAATTTTTTAGAGCTTTTTGTATATCATTGTGTACAAATAGCATATTTGAGCTAATATGAGTTTGTTTATGGTGTTGAATTTGTTATACAGATGCTGCTTTCTGTGTATGTAAAGATGGGGTGTCTGAAGCTCAGCTTCAAAAAACCATAGATTATGCTTGTTCAAATGGAGCTGATTGCTCATCTATTGGACAAAGTGGTGCTTGTTATAACCCCAACACAGTCAAAGATCATTGCAGCTGGGCTGTTAATAGCTATTACCAAAAGAAGGGTCAAGCTGCTTTAAGCTGTGATTTTTCAGGCACTGCAACAGTCACTTCAAGTTCCCCTAGTATGTACCTCCTCCCTCAAACTAATTTTTAAATGAACCCGTTAAGGCGGGAGCCTCTTCAAAGACATCGGGACATGTTAATGTTAACGTTCGGGTAAAACTTGATGTACAGGTCAATCTTCCTCCTGTGTGTACCCTTCTGGCCCAGGGTAAGTGTATTTCTTGTTAGATCTACTTTGGAGATTTTCTTATTTCTTGAAGTGAAGATTATCTTTTTCAAGTTATTTTATGGTTGAGTATTTGAATAAAAAGGATTTACTAAAATTGTGTTCAACGTATCTAAGTTTTATAGTTTTCAAGTAATTGGTATATTTAGGATCCAACAAAACTGGAAATATTATACTATTAAGGACCTGATTCTCCAGCAAACTGAATATTATTTTTGTCCTGTTTTCACCGACTATGTTTAGAAATTTAATTTGCTGTACTTTCTTGAATATAGATATGTATGTTTGGAAACTAGGATTGCATTTATTATTGTAAATAAAATCATCAGTTGATTTTTTAATCTTGTGCAGGAATGGAGGTAGTGTGGGTACACCAACGACCGGCACGCCTTCAACGGGAACACCCTCATCCTCGACTTCCCCCTCTGGCAACGGAGCTGGCTCGAGTACTAGCACAGGGAGTGGGACAGGCACTAGTACAGGGAGTGGCACGGGTACCGGTGCTCCAATCACAACAGTATCCGGAACTACGCCTGGCAGTTACGGCCTTGCACCATCAGGAACAGTAGGCGTGAGCGCCCCGGACAGTAGTCCCGCAGCTACTCTGGATGCCAAGTTGAACATTGCAATTTCCTTGGCCATTTTGTCTCTAAGTTTGATGTTTACAAGTGCTTGAAATGTATGTGTATGAGAAAATGTAGGGGGGGAATGCAGTAGGGGAGGTAATCTGGACACAAGTTTCCACTAGGGAATTGTTTTATGTATGTGTATGTGTTGTTTTATTGTGATGATTAAGTAAGGGAATTGGAGTCCCTCATTTAGTGGTGGAAATATGTTTGTAGAAGATGATCATTTCTGCTCTTTAAACTCATCAGTCAACCCATTTGTATTTCCTGCTCTCAGTCTGCAATTATTTATTAAATTTATACTCCAGCAGTATTAATTTATGTCACCCGGTTGTGCATTTCTGATTTTCTATATTGGTACATTTAAATACTTACTCCGTTTCACGATACTTAATTGTTTAGAATAAATTTATTTTTTTATAATAGTTGATTATTTACGAAATTCAATGTACTTTTCTACTCATACTTTTTTTTTATCATTGCTTTAGAGGTTAATTTTCATTTTGAAAGTATTTTATAGGGTATAATACTAAATTTTATTAACCTATTAATAAAGAATTTTTTGGCTAAATAATCAAGTGTTGTGAGCAGAGAAAGTATTATATATATTGGCTCTAAGGTCCGTGGTTTTTTGGAAGGGTGGATTTATAGTTATTACTCGAGTGAGGTATACTTCCATCTACAACATTTAAAAGACTCTCAGTCGAGTGAGGTTATAAGATAAGATACAATTATTGTATTTTTTTACTGGAAAGAAAGAGCTTTCGTAAGAACTGAAAGACCCGTCATCCCATTTTGTATTAACATAATGACACCGAGTCTTGGACTAATTGAGTTTTGTCAAAGACTTATTTAGGACAAAATTCTTCATTGTTAATTAAGAATAGAACAAAAGTCGTGTTTGCAGGAAAAAATTCCCATAACTAGTCATGTAAATATAAGTCGAACTGACATAATATTAAGTAAACCATACTGATCAGACCAAATCATAATAAATTAATATCATTTTACAAGTTCGATTAATAAAATATCGATGAAAATATTAAATTCATAAGTTTACATCCTATATTATTTCAAAGTTTAACCTAGTAAAACTATACCAACTCTGTGATTCAATGAATACATCATCTAATCCCACATGTCGACTTTACCTTAAAAGGTCAAAGCTTAAAAAGTAAAGAGTGATTACTCAGAATATCACTTTACCAGATGAAGTCGGTTATAAAGGAACACTATTATTGGTATTCATGTTCATATAATCATATGCATCATCATCAAGATGTCCAGTATCTTTATTTATGCTATGCGTTCATGTGATTATGTGTTACAAGACTTCACGAGCAGTCTCGTTTTTTTATACAATTCAAATTTAAATTTTCATTTTTTTTCGAACATTTCAGAATAAAAATGTATAGAGACCGTTGATATGCCACTTTCATACTTATTTTATAAAATCAAATTTTAATATGATAGTATTCTCACTTACCAACTATTCTATGTAACTCCCAAATTATTCAAAAAAAATAATAATAAATTATCCTAAATGTGCAAGCCTCAAAATTTTCGATTAGAAGAAAAGTATCCTACAGGCTAAAGCCGAAAAATGATAGTCACAAGAACATGAACATGTTGAGATGAATCCATATGGGACATGACAAGTGTAATATTTTATCTGCATCGGGCAAAGGGATTTATGGAGTGGGCGACAATTGTGTTGGGTGCCTACCCCCTTCAAACTCTACTTCATCCTCAACATAATTTTATTCCCCACTAATTATGGATTTATGGCACTTCAAATAAGGTTGATTGACGTTATTTCATAACTCAATAGTTTGATAATATTTATTTTAAATTAATTACTTGAAAATTTTTAAATTTAAATTTTGTTGTAGTAATTTTTTTCATATTTCATTCTAATAATTTATTATTGAAAAAGAAATTGATCTGTTTATTATTTATAATATTATTACATACTCCCTCCGTTTCTTTTTATTTGATTGTTTGGGGAAAAAGTACTTTATTAAGAGATTGTGAAAAATTACATTGGGATTGTAAAAATGTGTATTGGAATTGTAAAAAGGTGCATTGAAATTGTAAAAAGGTGCATTGGGATTGTAAGAAGTGCATTGAAATTGTAAACAATCAAATAAAAAGAAACATAGAAAAAATGCTCAAACAATCAAATAAAAAGAAACGGAGGAAGTAATACTTTCTTCGTCAATTTATAAAAGATATGCTCATATTATTATTTTAATAAAGTGCATATTGATTAAGAATCAGTGTGAGTATGATTTTTCGGCTTACATGGTGTACTTTTTAGTTAATGAAAATATATAGTTACATTTAATAAGAATAAATAAGGAACACATGATAAAAGCAGTGTCAGAAATTAGAAAATGACAACTAGTTTTGAACAGATTTTTACACTTGAATGATAATTAAATAAAATAATTGATATATTTAATTTAATATCTTCATTATTGGACTTTTGAAAAAAGGAGTAATATATAGATAATGCTGAATGACCTTTATCTTTACCACTTTTCGAAAGTTGAATGAGTAAACTAACATATATTGAGCTAAGATTTTATTTTACAAATTAAACTTTATAAAAAGTGGCAAAGATAAGAGGAAAGTGTTGCATACTTCATACTTGCATGTTAAGAAAAGGCAATAACATTGCATGATAATGTTTGTTCAAATAAAAAAATTAATTAAGGAAATAAGAAGTACTAATAATAAACCAATTAAAGGAAATGTAAATTACCACAACAAGTAGCAGTTTGTATATTGAGTCATTTTGAATGTCTTGGATTTTTTGTTTAATTATTTTGTAAATTGTGATATTGGTTATGTCTTTTTTTTGTAATTTTCTCCCCGATAAATTTTGGTAACAAAAAAAGTTGTGTCTCATTAATTTCGTATGTAGCTATAATGCATCTTTTGTTTCAAATTACTCTCCCCAAAATTTATTTACACTGGCTCAAAACTTTATGTACATACTCAGAAGAATATGAATATCGAGTACTATCATAAAAAATGTTGCATCACAATCTTCCAAATATACAATTGATGGCTTTAAAATTGTAACCTAAAATGGCCAATAATACAAAAATTACTTCATAACCTTACAACCTTAAATATTCATATATTCATGTGAAACATACTACTATTATGTTAATGTATGTCATAGTTAATCCCAATGAGTGTTGAAAAAGTATTTAACTATTGAACTTGTGTAGACGTACTCGAATAGCCTAGTAAAAAAGGTTGTCGCTAGTGAACAGAAGGTCCTAAGTTCGAATCTCCCTCATCGCTAATTTAAAAAAAAAAAATTATTGAACTTGTATAGTGGCCAGTTGGGGCCTTGGGGGTGTTGAAATTTTAGGGGGTTTGAATATATTCAACATAAGTCTATAAAGCTCAGCCCACTAATTACATCATTGAATAATGTGCAAAAGGTATGGAGCTGATGAGTATGTAGTATATTGTTATTGATTGATGTATTTTTTCGGAAAATTATTGAATTTCATTAGATAAAATCATTGTAGGGTATAAAAATTTAATGATTATTAAATTATTATGTGAAAAAGAAATAAGATGATTTAGAGTGTTCACAAATCCATTGTACATGGCTTGACCCGTCCTCCAATCCTCTTATCAACCTGCAGACCTAGTGATCAACCCTAAAGAGGGCAACCGTTATGGTAATAATAAAAACAATAATTCTGATGTTTTAAGAGCATAATCTAGTGGTCAGTGGTTAGGCGATTGCAATGGAGACATTCCAATACCGTGAGTCGAACTCTATGTTCAAGCAATACTCTGCTGAAATATTACAAGGGTACATTTTTGTTCCGTATCATATTAATCATCTCTCTTACGAGGCTACTACTAGAACGCATCCATGATTTACAACATATCTTGCCAAAGGGCATGCAACACAAAGAAAAGATTCAAACTTGTTTTCAAAAAGTCTTAATTTTCCGCAGCTTCATCAACCATCGAAGGCATCGTCGTCGTCATCTGGGAGTGGCTGATTTGAAGCAATTAGTAGTTCTTGTTCATGCCTGTTACACACCAAATAGTAAAAAGGTCATGGCAGATAAACCAATTTGAAGTCTTCTTAATCTAGAAGACAAATTTTCAGACCAGAAAAACCAATTTAAAGTCTCTTCTAAAATACAATCCCTTACATAAAATATATGGGTTGGTGAATTCAAACCCAGTCAATTAAGTTATACAAATCCCATAGCTCCAGTTATAATTATGGGACAAAATCTGCTTGTTTTTTTATGGCAAAATATTTAAGATACACATTTTAATTAAGTGGTGATACTGTACGACTGTGCAATCTACAAAGAACATTATCACCATCCACGGCAAGAAAGAAACAAGAAAGTGCTGGTGGAGAACAGCTTAGACAATAGTCTTTCAAGATTGAAAAACACAAGGACATTGAGTTCTTACTGTTGTTGTGCAGCCAAGTCAATATGCACTTCCGGTGGAGCAAGTGCAACAGACTCTACGAAATGAAGGTTTGAATCCCTGCAAAAATGTTGAGGAAACAATTGCGTCTTCAATACATGTATGTGTATACAACCCACTCTAGTAAAGAATATAAAGAAAAGAATCATATATAGGACTTTACCCTGCAAGCTTCCTGGCAAGGTAAAGGAATGGCTTCTCGAAGTTGTAGTTACTTTTTGCAGATATCTCATAGTACTGCAAATTTTTCTTCCTGTGAAAAGTAACTTGCTTGGCTTTAACCTGCCTGTTCTTCACATCCACTTTGTTTCCACAAAGAACGATCGGAATATTTTCACACACCCTAATATTCAAATAAATAAATCAGTCTCCTTGCATGTATTAGATGTAAATAACAGACGGCCAAGCTCTGGATACAAGTAGATACCTGCAAAGATCCCGATGCCAGGTGGGTACATTCTTATATGTTAAACGAGCTGTAACATCAAACATGATAATTGCGCACTGCCCATGAATGCTGCACAAGAAAACGACAAACATCAGGACTTGAAAAGGTAATCCTATGTCAAAGAAGATGCATAAAGTGATTCACAAAGAAGTGACGCAATTAGTAGCACATGGTATGTAATGAAAGTAAATTGGCTATATGTTCACTAATAGCAGATGATATAACTTCCTAGAAAACCGTAAAAGGAGTTCATGTTACAAGGCCATAACAGGGCAGGCAGAAGGCAAGTCAATATACTCTGAATTGACAAATTATATGGTTCATCACAGTCAAGAGGCAAGATACATACACATTGCAATGGGCAAGATAAAGTCATTTGAGTATCACTACTTAATAGAAACAGGGTTCATCGCAAAAACTGGAACCACATGATCCTACAAAGACAAGTTACACAGAAATGACTACTTACTAGTAACCATCACGAAGCCCTCCGAACTTCTCCTGCCCAGCAGTATCCCAGCAGTAGAAACGAATTTTTCCACAATTTGTGGAGAAATCTAGTGGGTGGACCTCAACACCAATAGTCGCTGTATACATACAATCAGTATCAAAAATAAGTGATCAACTAATCATCTTAAACCAGTTTGTTATGAAAGTCTACAAATGCTACTTACGCTCATACTTCTTTTCGAATTCACCGGTAAGATGCCGTTTCACAAATGTTGTCTTTCCTGCACCATGGAAAACAATTATTTCCATAAGCCGAGGAAGACAATAAGTACACTAAACTATTTTCCGTGCATAGGTGACCAAGATCTTCCAGTTATCAATGTATCACATAACTACAGGAACTGATGAAATGGGATATTAAAATTATTGCAGCTAGCCTTAACACCAACTCCCAATAAAAGAACGGAAAATCGCCCTAGCGTAGTGAACTTGAATAATTAATACAAATCAGTGTAATTGCAACCCAAGGTATTAATCAAATCGAACACAAAAAGACTTGAAAAAACTATTTGGAAATACTAATCAGTTATATAATCACATTCATTAATAATGAAAATTGTACCAGTTCCTCCATCACCAACAATAACGAGCTTGAAGCTGGGGTAATCGACAGTCTGCTGATTGGGCAAAGCCTACAAACAAAACAAAAGAACAGATAAAGTAATTATTTTCCAATTCAAAATGCTATTTCAATTTGGTTATGCGACTACATAAACAACAAATACAGCACACAAGATAGGAGAAATTTCCAAAACTAAACCTAATAACAAATAAGAAGTATCAAAACATTACATTTCCATAGGATACATTCAGATATAGATCGAAACGAAAAAAATATTTGGAAGCAACAACAATTACAGGATAAACTTGAAAAGCTCAACCTAATGCCAAAAAAACATATTCAAAACATTGACTTAACATTAAAAATACTAATCAGCTTCGGTCAGATCACTACCACAACAATAATCATGGGACATCAAATTGGGACAAACTCCCAAAGCTAATTCAATAGCAAAAAACAAAAATAAACAACAATTCTAGGACTAACAAAATGGGACAAACTTCTATAACTAAATCAATAGCCAAGAAACATACGGTTAAACTTTACAAAACTACAAACTTGAAAGTCTTGTTTTTCTTTTTTGTATACGGCCTTTGCTATTACAACTAATCGAACACAATCCGGTCCCGAGACAAGTAATGTCTAGTGGCCACTAGCTAATCCTACCGGTTGTGCAAACTTTAATACTCCCTCCGTCCCAAAATGATTGTCACATTTTGACTTTTGGTGGTCAACAAAACCCGATCTAAAACGTAAATATCTATTATTCCACGTGTGAAAAAATTATAAAAAGTTGATGTTTCAAAATTATATATTGAAACGAATCTAACAACGTCCCACAAAACTATCTTATTTCTTATCGTTTAACGGAAATTCATGATCAAATTTTATTATGTTTTACCCACAAAAGTCAAAATATGACAATTTTTCAGGGACGGAGGGAGTAATTAAATCAATTAGCAAAAAAAAACACAAATGAACATAATTTTGCGAGAAACTTCAACAAGTGAATCAAATAGCGAAAATAATATATAAAATGGACAAAGTTTTGGGACAAAAAGAATTAGAAAGTGGACAAAGTTTTGGGACAAAAGTATACCATGTTGGCGTAGAGTGTGTAATGAACGGCGGAGTGTGAGGGTTTTGTGAATGAATTTGAAGTCCCCTTTTATAGTGTTTCATAACTCCAATTCTTAGCTTATTTTCTAAGCTGACTCAATTGTCGGGACGTTACTCTTTTTTCAAATTTTAAAATTCAAAAATTCAAAATAGAAAAAGTTAGCGTTTGTATTACTGCTTTGTTGCGTAATACCGACGAAAGTGGGGATCTTTTTCGGGGTTGTTAACTCAGTTTCCTATTTGATTCTAAAAATCTACAGTAACATTTTATTTATAGGAAATTTCTTAAATTTCGGATCTTGTTTTTCGGGAACGTTTTCGAATTTCGAATTAAAGTATGAAATGGGAGAGTTTTCAATATCATATATGTTGATTAATGATTGAGAATTCATAACAAACTTATTTTACGATCAACCTCTTATGGAATTTCTCAAAAAAATCATTTTATCATTTTTTCTCGATTAGTTGCTAAAATGTTGTTCAGTAAAAATTGATTCCGACAATCACTGGAAAAAATTATTCTTATAGTTTAACTGTATATATCATGTATTACTTAAATGTATTTTCAATTTCAACAAATAAAGCCAATTTCATACTCTAATTGAAATTCCGAAACCGTTCCGAAAAAAAATCAACATAATTTAAGAAATTTCCTTTTATTTATTGTTTTTTCTTTCCGCCACTGAAAATTTTATTTATTGTTTATTTTCTTTCCGCCAATAAATTATCCTCACTCTTATAAAAAGAAGATTTAATTAATCTTTTTTCAAATAAGCAACCGAATTATTTATTTTCTCTAGTTCTTATTGACATGATATGATCGTGCAAGAATTGACACGATATGATCGTGCTAGATTCGAGTAGGTAATTTTGTTTGACAATATATACAAACGAATAGTGAGTCGATTGAATGATGTAGTGTTACCCGGTTTCAAATCAGACAAAGTGAATTAGTATTACATTTTTAGAATACGAAATATAAATTTATTTGTGGTAAAAGTTATGCAAGCCAAATCGAAAATGTCAATTGAAAATGAGTGTGTCTACAAGATAGAAAAGGAATGAGTCAGAATTTCCCGACAATATACTCATGTACCCTTAATTTATACAATATGTGTTGACGGCTTAACACATAACATTAAGACTTATATAGAAACTGTAACTCAGATTATCAGTTCTTAATCTTCTATTTTTCAGTACCTTTTCGTATTCATGTTTTAATTGATTATACGTCATGGTTTGTAACCAGGGTACCGATAGTAGTGTAAGACATATAACACCATCTCTCGTACATCTTTTTATAATTAGGCAATGATAGTGATTTTCAAACCCTAGAATCGTCTCACTAGTGTTTTCGATTGCCACAAATTCTCGTACTTAATTGATGCTTTAGATTACACTAGCAAGTTAAGGAAAGTGGCAGATTCGATCTCTTGCTTGATTCAAACATTCAAGGAATCATCAATTAGGCAAATAGTCTCTTACAAATTCTCACCAAAATTGATGTCATAATTGGCTGGATTAAATTATATTTCAATCACATAAATTGCTCTTTTGATAAATCTAAGATAAAAAGACTATACGAGGATAAAAAACTATACGAGGATTATTAGGCTCTTGATCACATGTTATATTGCCATCCAGGCGTTTTTTGTTTATCCTTTTCTTGTTCACTTTATAAGTTTGTATGTATGGTTATCTTTTGAACGATTTAATTAGCGTAATTCGAATCAGAAGAAAAACGAGTCTAAGAATAAAACAGTGAATTGGTTTTGTATGTTGAAATTGAAGGAATCTAATCTGGTTGATAATTAAGTATGGGCGGCATCAGTCGTTTAGTGGTTTCACAGCCGTTTCAGGTTACTGAAGTTTGTGATTGAACTTTATTTTATTGTTATATATGCATGGTTGCTATAGAATTTTGTTCTAGGCTAGAAAGATCATGTTCATTGTTCTTGTGAGATATCTAGTTGGGGCACCAATTGTAGAGGATGTTCTTGGCGGAGAGCAAAGCAGGCGCCATATGGACATAGGATGCATGCTGATTTCTCTTCTTGATTGCGGTTGCTGGTTTCTCTCAGTTCTGCTGTTAATGCTGCAGAAAATAAATCGAAGCTTGATACTTTGTCGAATGAGAACAATAACGAGACAGGGTAGATATTACCCCGTTCTTCAAGCAGAAAGTCATACTCTCCTGTCGTACTACCTCTAGGGAATTAAATACAACAAACATTCTTAAATCGTAAGTAATCTTGACTGGTTGCAAACGTTTTCAGTTCAAAACCATATTCGGTTGTAGATAGTAGGTGCATATCAATATTGAATTTCTGCAGCAACAGAGAAAGCTAAGTTTGGTACTGCTAGTTTCCTTATAGAGCTCTCGGATGAGAGGTCGATTGAGGTTTGAGATACATAAGTTCAGTGGTAACATATGGCGAGAGTGGAGGTTGAAATAGGTTGTCACATTTTGATATCTGAATCTTCGTCATATGGAGATAAGTTAGTTTCGGTTAGTCTATCTAATACAATGACGGATGCTCAGTAAAATGTTATGATTTTGCATACAGGTTTCTGGGAGTGGGAGGACCATTTTCTTGTTCTATTCGCTGGAGTTTGTTTATACCGCATTATTCTATTTCTGCATCTCTTGCTTCTCCATTGCATACAGGTTTCTGGGAGGACCATTTTCATGTTCTGTTCGCGGGAGTTTGTTTATACCGCATTCTTCTATTTCTGCATCTCTTGATTCTCCATTGCAGCCATATATATTAAACATAAGCTTCGTGTATTATTGAGTTTGTACTTGCAGTGTTTCATAATATACTTTGGATGGTATAAGGTAACTGGAATACTGGATCAACTAGTTATTTTATCGAGTTTGGATAGGTATAGTGTTTGTGGTATCAAGTAATATACACGATCGAATTTGTTTGGATGATGTTTCAACCAAAAATCATCAAAAAATATTCAATCGAATATCTTAAAAATGTGCAACATTAGGTATAGGTAATGCAGCTGATTAAATTAAGGGATTGCCTCTGTTATGATTCTTATAATAGATAATAGTATTATACGATACTCCATTAAATACACCCCTACACGATAAAATCCCATGTCATTCAACCTTCGGTTTCTCTTCTGCTTGTGTTAAAATCCTACATCCATTTGCCTATTCTCTCAAATGCATCACGTTCTACTTCTATATTTTATAATACTATCTCCATTTCAAAATAGTTGATGTTTTCGTTTTTGCATGTCCAACTTTGACATTGAGTAAGTGATTATTCTTTAGTTCAAAAATATATAAACAATATAGGTAGATTTTTATAATTTTTTATGTTGTTAGTAGTTAGTTATTGCTAATTAAAATTAGACTCGAAAAAATAAAATATTCTTGTATTTTAAAATGGAGGGAGCATCAAAAAAGCAAGATGATTTTGAATATGAATTAATATTTGTTGTTATGAGTACTAGTTGAAAGTTTTGGGTCTCCATAAAACTTACGTTTTGGATAGAGGATTCTTCTCAAATTTCGGATATTATCGCTTATCTAAAGTTTCCATCTTTATCTATTTTGAATGTTTTTGTCTAAGTTTCATTTATTGAAGTGTATCTTAGTCATGTAAAGATGTAAAAGTATTTGTAATATGTGTAAACTATTGTTATATGCAATCAATTATGAGAAAAATTGAGATTGAATGTTTAGTTTCCAAGGCGGTCGGAGTCTAAAGATAGATGAATAACCTCACAGCTCACCACTCAGCTACCAATTATTGCAACAGAAAACACTAACTTCTACATTAAAAAATAAAAATCCAATAATTGTAGGCCAACCCAAATCTATAATGTATCATCAAAATGAAAGTGACAACCATTTTGGGACATGCAAAACATTACACCTTCGGCCCTCTCATTGGTAAACTTGTCCGGTTTATGTTCATTGATTGAAAATTCTAACACGACAACTTAGTTTCAATCATTCACAACTTTCTTCCTTTTTCTAGTTCTTACTCATTTTTATAGACTGTAATAATCCAGTTTAACCACAAACAAGAATCACATGCAAACGTTTTCCTACCTTATTGCAAAACAAGTGTTATAATAATACATGCTAATATGCTATTCGTAAGATAGTAAATTAAAGAGTAGGTGAGTTAGTGACCGTAAAATCATGAATTTGATTTCTCTATCAATACTTTTTTGATCGAATTTCTAGAGACGATAGTCGAGATGGTAGAGTTACAGTAGTACATTGTATATGCTAGAATGTTTTCCACGGGGCGGTTTGTATCTTTCACAGAACGAATCTGACATTTGTAGTTTCAATCCCTTTTTTGGGATAAATATATACCGCCTTGAGGCTTAATGTGAATGACTCAAATGATGGTACTATTTTGTATTTATACACATAGCTCTATGTGTGTTTATCTCGACATTTCTCTCTTTCCTTCTTCATTTTCATATCAGCTACTAAGGTCAGTGCTCAATTCTTGTATGAATTATCCACTCATCATTATGGTTTTCATTGATCCAATCTTACATACATATTACATAGATAAAAATGTGATTTTAACATAAGTTTTGTAAGTTTTGATGCTTTCTTGATGCTTAGTTGCTTACTTCCACCATCTCAGAAATACAATTTAATCTTGACTTTTGATGAAATGTTTAACTTTTGAACTCCAACATTTTTTGTATATGTTGCATCCTCTTCGAAATAATGAAATGAACCAGAATAACTTATTACGCTACCTACCTTTTTTATGTATCGTGAAGTAGTAGATAGTGTTTTCACTTTCCGAACAATTCGGGAACAACCATGCTGGATCAAGAAGCATGGGGGCATGTTTAAGTTCTTTTTGTTGACCCAATTAGTTTTCTCTAATTCTCCTTGTTTGTGTTAGAATTTTGAGGGTAGTTCAGTGAAAGATGTATATGGTGGAGAGCAAAGGAGGGGCCATAGCATGTATGCTGTTGGCCCTGTTTTTCTTGGGGACATGGCCTGCAGTTTTGACATTGCTGGAGAGGAAAGGCCGTCTTCCTCAACATATTTACATGGATTATACAATTACAAACTTCTTGGCTGCTGTTATCCTTGCTTTTACATTTGGTGAGATTGGAAGGGACTCAACTAAAGAGCCGAATTTCGTCACTCAGTTGACTCAGGTTACCTCATAGTCTTGAAGGATAATGAATATGATTTTATCTAGTCTGTTCTATTTATGTGTCTTTAATACCAGCTCGAGTTTATCCGACGTAGGGGTGATCGGAGATGTCATATTCATATAGTCGACTCTACTTAGTTGGTTAAGGCTTGATTTGGTTTTAGTACCTGCTCCAGTTTGTGAAATTTGATAGTTTAATCCGTATGAACTGCTTTAATGCACTCTTTTTATTAGTGACAACTCTACCATCAATTCAATAATAGAATATTTCAGTGTTCAGTATAACGGTAATGTGGGCACTCCTCCTAGAATTTGAAAAATAAGAAATTTATGTGGGGTGATCTGATAACATCTGGTCTAATAGGTGTAGGGACAGTTATGAGTAGGTGAAGGGTATTGAGAATTCTAAACGATGCATACATTAATGTCAAAGGGGGTTTCGATAGTAACCAAGCTCGTTAATTAGTTCCTGACTGTGCAAACTGGGGGGCTCTGTGCCAATTAGGCCCCATTACGCAGTGATTCTGTTCGTGATATGCTAAGTTCACATCAGCAATGAATTTCGCAGGACAATTGGCCAAGTGTTCTGTTTGCAATGGCTGGCGGAGTTCTTCTCAGTCTTGGAAACCTATCAACTCAATATGCTTGGGCGTACATTGGGTTGCCCGTGACAGAAGTGATCACAGCAAGCATTACTGTTGTTATAGGTAATATTCTGAGCTATGTTGAACTAAATTTTTGTCTGCGGTGAGTATTAAGAATTGAGAATCCAAACATGTATTTTAATGGTAGGCACAACTGTAAACTATTTCTTGGACGATAAAATCAACAAAGCTGAGATTCTTTTTCCTGGTGTTGCGTGTTTCTTGGTTGCTGTTGGATTTGCTTCCCTACTGCACGAGGCTAACGCTAAGGATAATGAAGCGAAGATTACTGATAGTCAAGCGAAGCTTCCTGATTTACCGAGCGAGTCTGAAGAGGGGGCAGGGTATGTACACTTCGCTCCTTTCTTTTCTCTTTTGCTAGAGTTATGCACACTTCCATAACAAGAATGATGTAAATGCTTATTGGAGAAAAATGTTTTCTTTAGCGAACTTGTTCTTAAGTAAGTATGAAGGGAGGGAACTCATAGAAGACTTAAAAAAGATTTAGAGACCAGTAACTATTTGCTAGACTCTAGGATTTGTACGGGGTGAAAAAGCTTGAACCGAAACCTCTATTTGTACTGTGATATATAGCTTAAATGACTTGAAACGAAATAATTATCATTATTGTCGATGGGGGATTTCTATTAATTAGGCGGACTTCTGATGCAGAAAACATGTTTTCTTTTCAGTGACAAATCATTGCATCCTTCCCTCTTCTAATTAGCCGGCCACGTTTAGTTCCAATTCTTAAGAAGGTAATTGGAATAGATCCGAAGCATGTATGCTTATACACCGCAGGAAATCAGATGCTAATTATCTGAACTAGTTAATTATGAGATTTGAACCTCAACAGGCCTAACGGATTTCAAGGGGCTGAGGAAACAAGCTCCACTGCGGGTAAAACTATTGCGTACTGATTAATATATATTTTCTCTGTTCGGTGGGTGTTCTAACGTATGTATCAAATTGAACATATCTTCCAGAAATCAAGGATGTGGAGGATGGAACTAGTTCAGAAGCTCCAGATTTTGGGACTGCGGAGTATCTTATAGAACTCGAGAGTACAAGATCCATAAAGGTCAATAATGCTTCCTACAGGATGGTTCAGTACTTCAGTACTTCAGTTTTGCTATTTTCCAGTTTCTCTTCTATACTGAAGAAGCAAAACCATATATTATGATTGAATTTTTCAAGTTCTCTTTTGTACTTCACTGGCAGAGTGTGGGGTAACATTCGCTAACCATTCCTCCATGTTATAGTAAGCATAATAAGTGTTTTGAAGTTGCTTCATGATCTGATATGCAGGTACAGGGAAAGAGTACCTTCATAGGTTTAGTTATTGCATTAGTGGCTGGAATCTTCCTTTCTCTTTTCTCTCCTGCATTTAATCTCGCGACCAACGATCAGTGGCATACTTTACATAAGGGTGTTCCTCACTTGACTGTCTATACTGCAATGTTTTACTTCTCTCTTTCGTCTTTCGTAATCGCCATGGCCCTAAACGTCAGCTTGCTGTATCGTCCGGTATTGGGCTTGCCTGACTCATCGCTGAAGAATTATCTGACAGACTGGAATGGCCGGAGTTGGGCCTTATTGGCAGGGTTCTTGAGTGGGTTTGGAAATGGTCTTCAGTTCATTGGAGGTCAAGCAGCTGGTTACGCTGCTGCAGATGCTGTTCAGGTAAGTCACTTGCATATCTATAAACCAAACCACAATGTGAGCCCGCATACAGAAAAAGCAACCATGGCGGCTAGTAATACTGAATCTGCTGCATGAAGGGACGAGGGTGAGGTGGGAAGGGTGAAACAGTTGAACCATCTTTATGCATTATGTATTGGGGGGAGGGAGGTGGGGTGGGGGTTACCATATTTTAGCTTTTACAAGAGTGTGGATTACAACAACTGTTGTACAAAGTCTCTTTTATTTCACAAGATGATTTGGTATCCAATCTGACTGATTTCGCGATATTGCAGGCACTTCCTCTTGTGAGCACCTTTTGGGGTATCGTGCTCTTCGGGGAGTACAGAAAATCATCAAGAAGAACATACACGTATCTTTCTGGCATGCTTATCATGTTCACCATCGCAGTCGCGTTGCTCATGGCATCTGCTGGTGTAAGAAACACAGACAATCTAACTAGTGGTTACCGGAGCTACATAGAGCCATATGGCTCAGTAAACAGCAGGAACAAGTCCATCTTGTATTCTAGTTAGAACCATTATGAAGTCTTGAGGATGAGATCACCCATGGGCATTAGGCAAAGATCATTTCATAAAGGATCAACCGGAGGCTTGTTAGGATAGAATCTTTGAGAATAAAATTCTGCATATTTCTCTGTTTTCTTGGTATGTCAAGTATGGGTCCATGGTCTTGTTCTCTTGGTCCTTCCAAAAAGGGCAAAATCTTCAAGAGTTCCTGTTTGTGCCAGATGAATTTAGCAAGTTTTTAATTTCCTGTATTGCATTCAATAAAATGTGTCACATCCTATTAGACATCGAAAGTGTGAAACGCCTCAAGACATAATATTCAACTAGTAAAAAATTAGAGTGTAAAGTATCAACAGTTTCGCCTCTTCATGTAATCCAGGTTCGATTCACATTAAAAAAAAATCTTGTGTTTCAATTTGGTTGACATGCAAGCTCTAGTCCTAATATGACAATGATTTATGAAACAACAAATATTTGTTGGGTGTCATAAAATGTTGCACATGATTTATTCCTGTAGTGTCGAACTAGAATTGTGGGTTCCTTCGACGAGTCCAATAATTACGTTAAACTTAATTATGACAAATTTGAAACGAAAGAAGAATTAGACACAGAAAAATATACGCAAGATTTTAACGAGTGAGTTCATGTGGATTTCCATTTACCTAATCCTAAATGTGGATCGTAGCTTGGGCCAATTAGGTTTTGCTCAATCCTAATATCTTAAAGAGTTGTATATTTGTCACTAAATTATGTCGAAATTTTGAGATCTTATATTCAAGGTTCAAAATTCCATTTCGAACATGACTTTCGGGTGATCGAAAAAAAAAATGTTTCGTAAAAAAGTAGAAACATAATGGAAATATCGTAAAACTTTGGAAACATAAGGAAACCCAAAAATTAATACTCCTATAATATTCCCTCCATTTGACATAAAGGAAACACCAAAAAATCCTATATTTTCAAGTGGAGGAAGGATATATGTAATCTATTCAATTTATATAACATCTTACTATATGATAATCATTAACAATTTCATGATACTTTAATAGTCCTTAAAAAGAACAATTCAGCCATTATGAACTTTCGGTTCTAACTTCTTTTTCATTCCCCTTCTTATTATCATTTACTTTATTTCCATCAACATAAAAAATGTTGACTTATTACTTCGGCAACTAAAAATAATTGAAGGCACATTAAACTAGAACACATGTTTCAAAAAATCAATAGGGCAACAAAAGTATATTACAAAAGTTAATCAATTAAATGAAAAACTTAATAAATTGGAGAATATATACACATAGTTCAAAGTTTCTTTTCGAAGATGTAAAACTATAAAAAGTTTCAGATACATTATATAAACAATATAAAAAAAAAGTTATATATTGTTAAAAGAAATTTGGATAAACATAAATGTTATATATATATCATAACAAAAAGAACAGAGTTTTTTCCTGTATGAATATTTATATATATAACTATAAACTAACCTAAAAATAAAATATTTTTTTTTGAAATCAAGGCTATATAAAATCTTGAAATAAGATGTTAAAAAATTAAAATTTTATGTAAAACAACCCTGTATTATTATTTTAAAACATATTTAAAATTTAGATCTAGCAAATAAATGGATAATTGTAATGATCTAATACGTTAAAAGTTTGAGCTATATGTTATATATATGTTTATTGCCAAAAACAATTATTTAGTAGCTATATTTCTAAGAGAAATTGAAAACCTAAATTTATTTCTGCGAAAAGAATTGATTTCGAATTTATACAAACATTTCGTTTTCATATTTCGAAAATGAAAACTTTTCGAATGTTTCATAGAAAACCTTTAGAAATTTTAATCTATGCTTATTATTCTTGGGTACATCCAAAATTTGAAAAAATTTCAAAGCTTAGAATCTTATTTTATAATAGTAAATGTGTTTTATTAGATACAAAGTACATCTTAAAATTTGGTCGCATTCCTCTCCTATGTCATATGTGTTCAACTAACACCAATATTATCATTTGATTGTTCATTTGGATTGAAGACTGGAATTTTTTGCTACAAGAAAACCTGCATTGTTGCAAATTTGCTGGATTCTTATTGATATTGGATGTTTTATTAATATTAAGGATGTTGTTGTAAACTCTTTCAATTCTACTACTTGTTTTTGTAATGACAATGAATTCTCTGTGTCATACACATAACACTGATATTACACCTTTGAAAAATATATCAGGTTTTAATCGAACATGTAGTGTTTATTGTTCACTTAATTAATAGTCAAGTACAAAGTAATACTCGAATGGCTTATTTTCTTTTGGCCCCCTTAACTATCAAGACATTTTCGATCTGCCCCCTGTGGTATTTTAGTTTTCAAACCAGGATCTAAACTATTTTTGTTTTCAATCCACCCCCTAATTTGCATTTTTTTGCCAAAAAATGAATTGAGGTAAGGGCAAAACTAAAAAGACATGTACAATTAGATTTTGGAAATAAAAAAATATTTTCATTAATAAACTAATTTTTAAAAAACTCCTTTTTCTTTCAAATACCGCCCCACATTTTTACTACATTGACTTCCATACTTGTTCTACTTCCAAACAAAGAGATCTATAGAATGGAATTTCTCTCTTTATCACAAATAAAATAATCTTATCATTCATAAAGAGACATATTTCTCTCTTTATCTTGAACGCCGTAGAATTTTAACGTTTTCGTTAATTTTTGTTGTTAAATGTAGGGGAGTTGAAAAAGATGTTAACGAGACCAACAGGGTTGCATCACCAAAATCAGAAGTTACTATTCAAGGATAAAGAGAAAGATTCCAAGGCTTTTCTCGACATTTCTGGAGTGAAGAGTAAGTCGAAAATTGTATAGTGAGAGAAGTTATGCATGCCTTGGAAATTGAAGATGTGGTGTGGTGATTGTCAACTGCATAATGGAATTTGTGAATGCGAAAGATTAAAGGGCATTAATCAAATTGAGTTTGGATAATGTTGCAGAGATTAAGTTTGCAGATCTCTTTGTTTGGAAGTAGAACAAGTATGGAAGACAATGTAGTAAAAATGTGGGGTGGGTGTTCGGAGGGAGGGGTTTTTCTAAAAATTATTTTATTAATGAAAATATTTTTCTATTTTATTAGTGAACCTCCATCTTTAATTATTAAAAAAGTTGCCCCAAAATCTAATTGTACATGTGTTTTCAGTTTTGCCCTTACCTCAATTCATTTTTTGGTGAAAAAAACACAAATTAGGGGGTGGATTGAAAACAAAAATAGTATAGATCTTGGTTTGAAAACTAAAATACCACAGGGGACGGAGCGAAAACGTCTTGATATTTAAGGATGTCAAAAGAAAATAAGCCTACTCGAATTGTCTAAGATAAGTCTTGAAGTGGGTGTGCAATGGAATCTTTATGCTCCGTTTGGATTGGGGTGAACCTAGGTGAATTTAATCATTCACCTCGTTTGGAACCAGAAAAAAGAAAATTAATAGGTTAACGTAGGTTAACACATTCACCTCCATTCACCCTCAAATCATTCACCCCCAAATCGGTGGGTAATGCTAGGTTAACGAATTAAAATTATTATTATTATTATATCAGATTAAAATACCCGTTAATAATATTTCCCTCCATCAATTATTTCCCTCCCCCAAAATATAGTAATACCCTCGTACTATTGCTTATTGCCTCCAAAAAAATCTGCCGCCCATATATAATTGTTTGTTGACGTAATCCAAAATCACCTTTTGTTATTTTCAGTTTTAATTCGTGAGTTACATATATAATATATTAACTTTTCTTGATAACACCCAATTCTAGTTAAAATCTTTTTAATTAGTAATTTATGTAATATGTGACTTAAATTCATTTGTTACCAGTTCCATAATATATATATATATATATATATATATATATAAATTTGTTAATTTCAATTCGTTATGATATATCAAGTGTCTCATTTTTATACGTGGAACGTACTAGTCAAAATTAATAAATTTTGATGTTTTAATTTAGTATAAAACTTAAGTTTGAATCGGATTTATAAATGTGAAATTATAATATATAACAATATTTCAAGTCTTAGTTTTAATCGTCAATATTGATGAGGGATGATATAAAAGAGCAAATAATAATTAACCGGTACTAATTGTAAACAAGTAACATCGGGACAGGGTGTTTTGCGTTGAAATAAAGAGAAGGATATAAATGTTAGTTTAATAGTTAATAATTTTAGAATATTGTTTTTTAAGTTATTAAATATATGATTTCACCTAGTGATGGGTAATGGTATCAAAACAGGAATTATAATAGTTTCACCTACATTCCCATAGCCTAGGTTAATTTAAAGGGCAAATGACACCAGACATCACTAACGTTTGATTTATTTACCACATTTACCATTAACGTTCACTTTTGTGCCAAAGACATCACTCATGTTCCAATACTACTCAACCTGTCTACTTTTCGCCAATTTTGCTGAAATCGTTTTTTAAGCACAAAAGTTAGAAGGACAATTTAGTCATAACACTTAAAATTATTAGTAACTATTCTAAATATTACATTCCCCCCCTAATTGGCCATCAATTGAAGCTTTCGAGAAACGGCACATGTTCAATTTTTGAAAAACCCCAAAATTTAACAATTTCAAACTTAAGAAGATGCAATTTTGAAAACGAAACAAGTATAATTTTAAGTGTCGTGACTAAATTGCCCTTCTAACTTTTGTGCTTAAAATTGCGATTTCAGCAAAATTGGCGATAAGTAGACTGGTTAATTAGTATTGGAACATGAGTGATGTTTTGACACGAAAGTGAACATCAGTGATAAATGTGGTAAATAAATCAAACGTTAGTGATGTCCGGTGTCATTTCCCCTAATTTAAATATTTACGCTCACCTAGATTCACCCCAATCCAAGCACACCATTAAGGTTGGAAGGTCAAAAACACTAATTACTATTGAGCCCTCTGTAACAAAAAAAAAAAAATCAGAGCTAAAATTCTTTTAAAAAATAAAAGAAAATCGATTTCACATTTATAATCAACATAAGCTATTTATATTCAATTTTGCACCTTCAACTTTTGCTACTACAAATTGGTGTTTGAAGAATCCTATTGCTAGATCGGAGTTAAGGTTGTTCATATAAAGGTATGCTTTTGAAGTCCCTATAAATTGGGTTAATCTTTTACTGAAAATGTCATATATATTTTGCAATTTGGATGAAGAACTAAACTGTTAACTAATTAGATTATTTTCCCTCTCTTTGTTAATGTGATAGCTTTACTTTGATCACAAATTTTTCAAATTCATGGCAACTTAACAAATGTCGAAATCAGTGAGGAAGTACTATGTGTTTTGAAGACCCTTTTTGGGGATGGATAATGTGGGTATGGGTTGGGTTGATGAGCTTTTGATTTAATTTTTAATTGATGCTTTGAGTGTTATTGAAAGAAGTACATTTGTTTAGTTATATTTTAAAAAAGTGCCCCAAAAATCTGATATATGTGATATTCGAAGTTTGCCTTTTTGTTGAAACGAAAGTTCATATAAATTTGACATGTTAGGGGGCAATTTGCGAGGGCAATTAGAAACTTACGCGAAAGAATATGAGGCAACAAGAAAAGAACCCTAAAATGAATGTAAGTAAAGGAAGTTTGAATCTTTTTGTAGCTAGACAAATACATACTTCACCTATAGGCTCAGATTGTTAAGATGAAATAGCAGTTGGTTCTTTCGTATTAGTATTGAAGCATAGATTTACGTGCATTGTTGCCGGCGTCTAGTAAAGGAGACGAGGCAAATTAGTGTTAGTTTATAGGGAGAGTATGAGATCGGAACGCTGAGCATTGCTTTGTTTGTTTGTATGTAGATAGTTAAATATTTGAGTATTAAGCTATGGAAGCTGATGATTGGGTATGCTCCTCGGAGGAAGACAATGGCTCCGAGGGGGGTTTTGATGACCCAAACGACGATGAAAACTGTTACGCAGATGGTGGTATGCCAAAGCTGCAATCTAGGTAAGCGCTTTCTGTTTTCAGTTTCGTTCTTATTTACTGTTCATTGAGAGGATTAACGAGGCCATGTAATGTGTGAAAGCCAATGTCATGTCTGAAGTTGAAAGATACATTTGAACTTTTCTATCGTGTGGTTAAATGACCACGAGGTTTGTTGTTTTCGTAGTGTGAATGTAAATGATTGCAACAGTAAAAACCAACAACCTAGTAGGCTAAATCACTTTCTTAGATCGAGCAAATATATCTTTGCACATCGGGAACACCTCAATCAGTTTTCATATTATAAACCTTCATTATTATTATAGAAAGAGACAGTTCATTACTTAGAGGCGTTCTTTACAATTTGTTGAGGTGCTTTATTTGCTTTTCCTGAAGGTATATAGTATCAAAAGCACAATGGAGTGATGAACTGGGAATGGCCGAGGTTATTGAAAGGAAGGGAAAAGTGTGGATGACAACCGGGATCACTCGAAATGGAAAATTGTTTTGCACAATGGAAGAGACTCTGTAAGTGGGTTAAGTTTAAGTTCTTGGTGAGATGTGTATGTTAAGATATTGTACTTAGGATCAAGCATTGTCCACTTAAAATCATTGTCAACCGGATAGGTAAAAACTGAGATGATATAATCTATGAAGATAATGAGCTTATAATTGATTATTACGGAGCTTTGTTTATTGTTGATTTTTTGTGATAAAATTTTGTTCAATCGATTTTCAGTTTCCCAATCAAATGATTAAGATCTTTTAGTCACTCTGATCTTCCTGTTACTTAACTCCGGGAGATCATTGTTTAGCGTACAAGCTATTACTCGAAGAAACAAAATCATAGTAAACGTAAATTTCTCCAATTCAATGTGATTCTTTTATTCATCGAATGTTTTACTTTTCATAATGCATTTTATGCCTTTATGGAGTTCCTAAGTTCTCGCAAAACATGCTAACCAATTTGTGGCCACAACTTTTTTGTGATAATAAGCAACAGATTTTCATCTTTCTCCTCTTCAGGTACTTGCTTGAGATTGGGGCATTACAGGTCACAGATGGTGACAGTGCTCCTTTGACTCTAAGAGACATATACAAGAAAGCTTCAGAAGCAGGAAGTTACAATTTTAAGTGGGATTCTTTCGAAGTCTATAAGCACTTAAAATTTCTTGGATACATTGTTGCTAGTCATGGTGTCCCATGGACCATGAAAGCCATCAAAGCTGATCCAACGAATACACAGGGGACACCTACAGTGGAGAACAGAGTGAATGATGATTCAGGAGACAGCTTGTTGATTACAAAGATGCTTGATAATTTGCAGATTAGGGAGATGAGACCAATATTTGATGTCTACTCTCCAAATAGCAAATTTAAAAAGTCTGCACCTGGTAACCCGTCTTTCATGCTATACCTTAGTGGGTAAGTGAATAATGTGTTCTCTTTGCATATGATTTACTGATTTTATAAACGGGTCATTTTAATTATCCATGTGTTTGATATGCTGTGCACTTTCAAGAAAATATTAGTCAGAAAGGGCTGTTAGCTAATATGGTAGTCGCAGATTGTGATGTTTAGTCACTTCTCTTCTATCAGATCATGCGTCTTTCGCTATCAAACTGTATGCATATGTAATCTTTAAACCTGTCTCACAATTATATGAATTGCTTCATCTACAGTGGCCATCCACCATCAGTGAAAGAGATTAGCGACTTGGAGAACTATTGTGGTGGCACTCCTTTAAAAATATGTAAAGTTGAGCATGGGCGTGTTAGTTTCTTCTCTTGGAAAAAAGTTGAGCTCCCAATTCTTCCATGATATCATGTATGCTCGTGTTCAGACTATTTATCTTGGTAACAAGACTTCAGGGATAAAAAACACAACTTGCGGTTCAACTGAAGTATCTTGCGACTCTCCAGAAATTGTTAAATGCATGTGAGAAGGCCTGTTACTCTCTTTTTCCCTGGAGATAATCCTCAAGTAGTTTGTAAAATCAGTTTTTGGGCAACTTCAAGATCCTATTCCTTGCTACACACTGATTGAAAAGGCAGTGAACTGGCTTATACTCTTGTTTACTGTACTACTGTATACCGGTATACGTATGTAGATCTCACCAAAGATGGTATTTAAGATATACAAACTACCAGATTGGTGAGCATGCCAAAACAACAATTTCAGATATCCTTCTTGCTGTGTGGATACAATCAGACTTATGGAAGACCCGGCCGATAGTTATGCTATTATCATTGGCCTTTCTCGACCTTTGGTTGAATTTTGTGCTATTATCATTAGCCTTTCTCGATCTTTCGTTGAATTTTAGCTCTGACCTTACCATTTTGTATGAAGAGTTGAGGGCCACTTGATTGTAAAATATTGATTCTTCAAGTGTCAGTTGGAAAAGCTATAAGTGGCATACAGAAGTTTCAGGCTTTGAGAAGCACATTGGAATGGTTATTTAATGGCAAGTATTGTTACATAAGGAAAGACTTCAATCTTAGTAAAATAGCTACCTAATACTTTTTCTCACTAAGAGTGTAGTAGTCTGCGTTACCATTTTATCATATGGCTTTGATTGAAGAAAAGTCATTCAATTGAGACGTGGAATCTTCGCATACTGTTTGTCTGGTACTGATTGCAATTCATGCTAAAATGTCTGGAGGTATTCTTCCTAACTTTAACAAGGTTTCGAATACAAACTCAAGTGGCTTTGTTACCGATCAAGAATCTGCCTCCGGGAGCATCTTGGCTTCTTCAGGACTACCTCAGACCTCAGTCAAGTTTTTCATCTAAAGATCCTGGTGTCCAATTAGCTCTCCAAATGACAGAGGGGCACAAAAGACGTTCAGTTTTCCATCCCAGCAATTGAACCTGCGCCAACAAATTGAAGGAACAGATGAACTAAAAATCATATAACAGAAAATTACTAAAAAATACTTGAGAAATGTCAGGACAATGTTTAGTTCTGTTATCTATATATTGTATATTAAAGTGCAGACATAAGTCTGGCAGCTAGAAACACAATACTTCCATTTGGTAACCACAACAACAGCAGACCCAATGTCTGTGATTCTGGGTAAGGGGGGTCATAGTGTACAAAACCTTACCCCTGCGCTAACCGAGAGGTTGTTTCAGAATTCAAAAAACATAAGCGCAACCACTAACTACTATTTCAAAATAGATAAGAAGTGTAGGTATTGTAATGAGCCATTTGAAAAACATCTCATTGAGCAAACTTTAAGAAATATCATATGGAACAAGTTACATTTAGTTTTTGGTATATAGTGAAATTGATATGTACATGAGTACCTTGGAAATGAATTCTGCATAGTGTTTGTCCATCCATAATTGACTCTTTCTGTGATCAAACTTTGCGGCTTCAGATAGTTTTGCCATGACGAGTGCATGAATGAATGCTTGAAGGACATCTGTTGCTGAGGAGTCCTTATGCGTAACTATGTCGATAGTTCCACTCTCTTCAAGTAATATGTACTTTGCTGCACAATTGTGTTAAGTAAATATGGAGTACAAACTGAGGAATATGTTTACAGGTAAACTAGTCCTGTATAAAATTTTATGTACGCTTCAATACCTTTCCTGTAATGTGAGCCAGCCAACTCCAATAGGTTTGCCCTGATAACAAAAAATAATAGCACAAAATGTCATCTACACAATCCACATGATTTATACGTTTGGTAAAGCAGTTGGAAGGGCGACGGAGAAGCTGATCTAAAAGTCTCAAACTAGCAGCGTATGACTATCAGATAAGCTGTTCTGTAGAAGTTAAAGTGCTAGATCTTCATGAATTCAAAAGAAATTGGGAGAGAATACTCACATCTTCTGCGAGCTAAGCGAAGAAATTCGGACACCTAAGTCTACCCGCTTGTGCAATAAGTTGACAGACTTCGAACTCGAAGAAGTGAGCCATATGGGTAATACATGCTCCATGGCAGATACTCGTTCAGGAGAGAGACCTAGCAAGAAATAAAGATAAATATTATAAAGTATTCCAGACATAATAAAACAAGTCAGGAATACTACTGCTTGTTAATAGTAGCCAGAGTACGGGATGCACAAGTATACAGCTCTGCAAACTAGCGAGGCATTGAGAGCAATATCTAACTTCCGTGAACTGTATATACTTTTTAAGCACCACAATTTACTGATACTGCATGCTAAAAGGTGTCAACAGATGTTGATATATGGAACAACAACAGGTGTGCAACTCTTGCGCTGAAAGACTTAAAACATATAAGATAATCTAGATGTAAATATAAAGGATAACGAATATGGTAGTTGAGCTGAAGGCGGTAGGGTATAAAATTTTTAAGTATAGCAAACTATAGAAGAGACAAGAACTACTACTTACACCTTACCCTGGCCGGTTTCCATGAAATGTAGCACAAGAATTGAACTTCTTTCCCAGTTCAATGTGGTTAATGAAAGACAACGAACAGCTCTGTAATTTGCTGAGGAAAAAGGGCAAGGAAGACGTCAGGCTAGTACTGGAGTTTATTGACAGGTTGAAATAGTGAGGTATGCTTTATATAAGTATTTAATCAAGAAGTTCCTAACACAAACCTAAAAATAAAGGGTGATTCATGAAACAAAACTAACCATACATATGAAACATGGTCAAAGATAAAAACAATAACCATATGACTAGTGGCTGTCCTGTTGTTATGCGTGCAAGGAGCATTCCCAAAGCCATCCCTATCATTGTTGCAACTGTCTCTTGGCTACCTTCCTACCAAAATAAGAATGAAGTTTATTTCAACTCAAATTTTCAGTAGTGAGTTTATTTCCTTTTATATAATGTCCTTGAATGCACCTTTGCAGATATATCGGCAGCATTGTTCTCGAGAGCAAAATGTTGAGTCAGAGCTGCTCTTGTTGCCCCACTAGCAACACCAGCTAATTACATTACGACATCAAAGGTAATACTCACTATACTATGAGAGAATAAATATATTAAAGACACTCATTTGATTAACAATTACAGAAGACTAGGACATGATAGCCAACACAAGATTAGTATAAAAGTCAAAACAAGCGCACATACAGTAATAACAGATCTCAAATAAAGGCAGGTGCTCTCTGTCAGAACAGGGCATTATATAGGCAAATATGAATCGAGAGGGAAATTTTACCAGCGAAAAGTTGATAATTTACCTTTTCATCAATGAATGTCATGAAATATTCATTTTCAACTCACCTAATTAAAAGATCAGGCACCCAAGCTAAAGGGAACTTGAATGATCCAATAAAGAAATTACGATGGGCGACATAAAGGCATATGATGTTATTTCCTTCTGCTGACCATGAGATACAATCATGCATCGAAGAACTTACTGAATGATCTAGATAAGCTACCCAAGCAGACAATGAACACAAATGCCGAAGGAAACAAAGGAGACACGAGATCCATCAGCATCCCTGCATTTACCATTGAACCCAACAAATTTTCAGAATGGACTAAAATTAAGCTTAATAAAAGAATTAATATAAGAACAAAAAAGAAATAAGGTAGTCTAGCTATAGCATCTCCACCAAATAAAGACTGGGATGTATCTTGAAAGAGAAAATCTTAACGTTTGCCCCCTCACCCACCAACCAGTTTTTTTTCCTCCCCTCCCTGCTCCCCCTCTGTAGATACAAATTTAGCATTTTCGCATTTCCAATAAAATAGAATGTAAAAGACACCATACTTTTCCCTCTACTTTGAGGTATTGGAAAGGGATTGTTTATCAGAGATAGATTAGCAGTCAATACCAAGATCATTCATGAGATCTGCAACCAATCGCCACATTTTCGCATTGCTATCCAAGTTTGAACCCTGAGAAAGAAGGCCAATATTGTAGTGTGAGCTTAATTGTTGGAACCAAGTCATAAACAACCACCATCAGCACTTAAACACTGGAACCACCAAAACGAATGAACTGGATGGACAGACCTGATAAAATGTGAATAAGATGCCTCCAAGCATTCCAGTCAAGTCCCTTAGAAACCACTATTGCAAGATGTCACTGTGTTATTATCATACTTCAATGGGATGATTCAAGATTTTGTGAAGTTACAGATTATGTAAAGCATCGTTAACCTGAAATGTGGCCCCAATAACAGTAGCTGATTTCTCACCAACTCCGATAGCACTTAAAAGAGCCTAAAGTAATACATGAGATGCTAAGACATTAGTACTGTAGCCAAACAAACATGCTTTCAAATAACAAAGAAATTGCATCAACACCTACTTGAGTGGAAAGCATTGTCCGTATATATGTGGAAAGGCCCTGCAAGCACAAGTTTTTTTATAAAATCACCAAGAAGAAAATGAAGGAAGAAAATCATGTATAACATCAGTAGTAGGATACCTGTAACGAGTCCCAGAATTGAAAAGGGACATAATCTGGTGTTACACTGTTTGGGAAGCCCTGAATGGAATTGGATTACCAAAAATAATTAAGTGGAGGTTTAATATGCCATTTATGGCTCAGATACTATCTGGTATATTAGACTTTAAAGTACAAAGTTCTCTAAACTGAACCTTGGTGATCTTCAATGGAGGTAAACCACACCTTTTTCCAAATTTTCTCTATTACAATATATTTTATAGTTCCAATACTAAATCTTGTGTCGTGATCAATGCTCGTGCTCTCCAACTTTGGTTTATTGAGACATAATATAGTGGTAGCGCCACAAAGCAAATTAATAAGTTTTAAGTTGGAGTTCATGAACCGAAATTGAAGTTACGTTATCCATTTCCACATTAAGCAGTAACCTATAGTATAGGTTACCTACCCCTCTCCTAACCCAAGCCAAACCAACTCGAGTACAACGATTATATTCAGTCCTATGCTGGATCGTACTTCTACTAAGGCCACGAACTCTAGATACTTCGCTGTAGTTTTTGTTCAACTCTTCTTTGATCTCCCTCTATGCATACGCCCATTTGTGACTATTGTAGCTTCACATGTTCAACTAGCCTATCGATTAGATGTATTCTTAAATGATTACAGTATCATGCAATTTCAAACAATGCTCCCTTAATTTATCCTAAATTAGAGCAATTTCTACTGTCTGAAGAATTGCATTTCTAATTATGTCTTTACAAATAACCCCAAGCAAGTCTCGTCTATGATGAATGTTAAAAGTCGTACCTCGGGCACAAAAGCTTCGAGAATTCTGGCAGAAATACGATTGAAACGACTACCAGAAGATATGACGGAGACTGAAGATGATGATGTGGCGGTGATGGTAGCTGTCTTGGTCAGCTTAGTGGAAGCTGTTCCGTTCCATTCTTCGACAACCATCGCCGCCGTCGACTTACCGTCCATTTGATATGGAGGCGGAGTTGACTTTTTGGAGTCAAAATTAGGGACTACTGTTTAGTTTAATCGAGTAGAAGATCTAGTATGAAAGCTACCACTATTGAGGTTATAATCGTAAACTTATTAAACTTAGTAATAGTAGAATTAAATTTTTTTTCATAACAGCCACTAATTTGATATATATGAAATTTTAGGAAACATTAGCGACATAATTTTTAGCAAGAAACATAGTCTTTAACAAAACTATAATTTTTGAAAAATTAAAGGGGTGACATACAGACGCCCCTTACAGATTCTCCTAACGATCAATTTCTAATTGTAGCCTATAGATTAATGTAAATTTCAATTGACACATGTTGTGGACGCTGAACTTCAATTCTTCTAACTAAAATTAATGTTTATTTGTTATAATATTTATCATACATATAATTTATATATGAACTAAAAAAGAATTATGAAGTACTAGAATATAAATGAAAAAAATTATATGTATTTAAGAAAATCATTATTATTTGAAGTAATTCAAGTTGAGTCAATGTTAAGATAAACTCCTAGTGCTTGACCACTTCTATTTACTCAAAGTTCCAGAAACAATTGACCAAGGATATAATATCTTTATGTATATGTTCAATAAATATTTTCACTGTAAAAAAACGTGGCCTCAAACGTTCATATCAAGAAAATGAAAACACCCCACAGAAAGATCAGCTTAACAATCTTCAACCAAAAACTACTATCTAATCTGACCATACCTCTTGTACAAAGTTCAAAGGTTGAACATTCTTGCACACAGCTTTTTATATTTTTATAGCTAGTCAACTTTCTATATTCTTTTTTTGGGTGGTTTAGATATTTATCAATTTATGGTTTTGTATATTGAAGGGGATACAAAATGAGAGACTATTTGAGAAGATAATTTGTGTAGTTAGTTGAAGAAAATGGATTTATGGGTTGTTGCAGCTGCTGCTGGTGCAGGGTACATAGCCAAGAACTTGCAGAACTCATCCATAGGTGATAAAGAAAGTTCAAATGAGCTGTTCTTGAGAAACTCAATTCTTGATCAGATAAGGGAGAAAGCTTCCCCTGTTAGTATATTATCGCGAAGAAGGCGAAAAAGGGAGGCATTTCTTCAGCAGTTATCTGATGTTTTGGCTAGGAATGGTGGGACTGAGTTATCAGACACAATGGCCTCTTCAGCTACAAGTCATTCTAACTTTTCTCAAAATGTTGGAGTGGATGACTATGGCTATGGTGTTAGTTCGTTCGAAAGGGAAAGGTTAAGTCGAATGGTGGAATCTGTGAATGCAGATTGCGGCAATTGTGGAAATTTTTCAGGAGATGCTGGTCTTGATGAGTATAATGTACACTGGTTAGAAAGTGGAAATATTTCAGGTAGTAAAGAATGTTTTGAGGTAGACAGAAATAGTAATGCTTTGAGGCTCAAGAAGAGCGCTCGTCTTAGAAATGGAAGGCCACGCAAGTATCTTAGTAGACCATTGGATTCTTTAGAAGATTGTCTTTCTGCTCATATATGTAAAGAGCAGGAGAATGCGAAAGAATACGTGTATACTTCAATTCCATCAAAACCATCGGTGTTGAGGCCACTGTTGGTTACTGATGGCAGTCAAATTATCAGCAGGGCGAGTATTGATTCTTCTGTTGTGAGAATCAATGGTGATGTAGACGAGCCAAGCGATTCTTGCTTGGAGGAAAACAAAACATCTCAAAAGGCTCCAATTGCTTATAATAACAATGTCGATATGAATGGACTTCATAGGAAGTCGAAAGCACTCACTGATGGAGAGCAGGGAAGGAGTTCCAACAAAAAGGCACCTAAAGGGCCATTTGATTCATCAGGTTTTTTCAACTTCTGAAATTGCATCTTTCATTCAGTGTAAGCTTCTGATTAGTAACTTCTGGATACAACAAATATATGATGTTTTAACACTCGTTTTGTGTTTCGATAGGGCCATCGAATGAATTGATAATGTTCTTCATTGGAATGACAATCGGCATATTGTCTGTGATAATGGGCAACAAAAGAGAATTGGACAAGTTGAGTATACAATTAAAACAGACGGAAAACTTGGTTGAAGACCTGCATGAAGAGCTTGAGATGAAAAATAATTTAAGTGTCAGAGAGCTTGTTAGTGAGGCATCTCAGCCTCAACAAACCATGGATGATCACCGTAATCTACACTCGGAGTCCAATAAACTTTCTCCTCCACGAAATGGTCAAATGGCGGAGAGTCCTGACTGGAAGAATAACATTGAGGATGAGCTTTTAGCTGAACTTGAAAGGCTGGAACTCGGCTTGAAGACTTCAAGTTATGACACTGTAAGAACTGAGAAGTGCTTCAAAGACTGAAAACAAATTACCAATATAATAGAATTTTCAATTTGAAGAAACTATTCTAATCTCTACTGAGCAGTGAGCGTAACATATCTGAATTTTTTACTTTTTACAATTATCTCGAATTCCTGACATACAGTGTGAATGCAGCTTAACGAAGACATTCAGGCGATGATGGTGGAAGGAGAGATACCGAATGTGCACATTGGGGAAACTGAAGGTGAATCAGAAATAGACAATGAGGAAACCACAGATGGTAATAATTACCATGACACTGGTAACTATGCAGTTTCTCCCCGAGAACTCAGCCTGCGTCTTCATGAGGTGATAGAGGCTAGGCTCGAAGCACGTATTAGGGAGCTGGAGACAACAATCCAGAATAGTGAAAGGAGATTGCATTTGCATGAGTCTCAAAGAAGATTCACATACAGTGAAGCAGAATGTTCTTCTACGCCGCAAAGTCCAGTGTATATGTGCCATGGCAGTGACGAAGATGACCCTTTGGTAATAAACTTAGCTGGAAACGCCTTGGACGCTTATAATGAGGCTTATGCTGAGATGCTAGGCATGACAGGTTCAGAGAACGAACCTGAGTCGCCGATATGTAGGAAAACTTTTGAGTCTACATCTTCAGCTCATGTTCGAGAGGACTTCTCAGGAACTTTATCCTTGGTCAAAATTGGAAGTTATGAAGAGCTAACATCTAGAAGTCTACGGTCAAGTGAGAGAGGCGATGGTGAAGAAGATGATGATGATCATGAACTAGACATGCTTCTGATCAAACGCATTGTTGAGAAGAAAAGATCTGGAGCAAATTTACTTGTTTATGGTTCATAGCTGAACAGTGCATCCCTTATTATTTTACTATCATTCAATGTTCACTAATAACAAAATTTCATTACATCAACTTTTATTATGTTGGCTGATTGACTCAGATATGTTGGTATTGAAGATATTAATATAGCAAAGCAAACATTATGTACAGTAGAACTTATACTCCCCGCTAAAAGAGCATGTTTTATGCCGCCGTATGCACTCTTCGCTATAGACTTCACAGAGGGAAAACTTTCTTTCGCCTAAAATAAATTATGAAGGTAATATACAGTATGCCACAAAATGCTGCCGTGATAATAAGCACCCAATGAAACCTAGTAGGCTCTTCAAAAACCGAAGTTTCGAAGTTCATTCCAAAGACTGCTGTCACCACAGCAAATATAGTTGCCACAAATGTAGCTGCAGTCAAGAGCAGTTGACCTTGTATCAATTGATTCTGAACATTTCCCTGTAGGACAATGGAGGATAAGCTTCAGCGAAAAGACGTTAAATCAGAGAAGCAGGTGTAAGACAAGCAATAAGCATCAAGGGTTTATAGAAGTTACCAGTTTTAAATTAATGAGATCCTCAGTGTCGTCAATATATTCTTTAAGCTGCAACAATCGAAAACCAAATTTTAGTTTTCAGTCTCTACTATTAAAGCTAAAGAGTGTTTTCTTGAATGGACAGGGGGAGCTAATATTCTCTTTGAAGGCATTCACTTGGTTAGACACTTAGACTTGTCAGGAATAAGCCTCCAAGATGATGGGGTTAGGATTAGTGAAAAAGAGTACAGATAACTGTTTGTGACAGTAGTAAATTACTCACCGAAAGCAAGTTGTTGAGAGTATTATCGATGACCACAAAATATGCTTCTAGCAACATTTCAAGTTGATTAATATTCTCCGCACCAATAGAAGAACTCATAAAGCTCCCATGTCTGCTTGAACTCACACTACTAAAAGCCCTTTGTAGACTCTTCAAACCAGTAATAGATCCCACAGGCGATACAGGAGTGGAATGTGAGGCCACTCTATCAGCATCAGGTATATTATCTTGGTCATACATTTCATTGCTAGAGAGAGACTCCCTTCTCTCTTTTTTCTCCGTTAAGTACATCTCAGCCATGTCCCCATCATCATCCATTAAATGTTCAATTTCAGCACAGACCTACATGTAAATTGGAAAATCTCAACAATAAATTTCAAGCAATTATTTTCACGTTAGATCAACGATTTTAAGGTTAAATCAACTAAGTTATAGTTGTCATACCTTTTGCACTCGCTGAGTCAAAGCAAGGAGTTGCCCTTTAAATCTACGGACTTGCTCTAAATTAAGAGTGCTAACAGATGATGCTAACTCATCAAGAACGGGATATATCTCCATCTCCAATTCTTTTACCTGCCAAAATAGTATCATTGAAAGTTGCAAGTAGATAACAGGTCACAATCCCATTTAGTTGTAAATAAAAAATGAGAAATATGGTATATCGGCACAATGATAATTCTGAAAGTAAGGAATAGATGTATGTATCAGACTGTAACACATGCCTGCTCCACATCTAGTATGAAAAAAGGCCTTTATGCCAATATTTTAGAGTAATAACCAAAATAACAATTCAGGGGCCAAAAGGACATATGAGTTTAACCATATTAACAATTTTTAGCTTTATAAGGGATAACTATGGGCAAAATTTTTCCAACATTGAACACCGTCATTGGATTGTTCAGCTTTTAAAATTCACAACAATTAGTAGCTGGTCCTAGCGTCCTACGACTCTGCTGCATCACATTAAATTTATTATCCAATTCCTTTATTATTGTGTCAGAAAAAACAGATTCAGTGAACCTAAAAGATGAAAGAGAAGCAGTTCACTATCTAATAAGTTTGCAGCATACCTGAGACTCTAAGGATGTGCATGTGAGTTCTACCGCAAGCTCCAAAGCGCGGAACTCAAAAGGTAAATCATCTGAAATAGAGGCATATACATTATGAGGCAAGCTCATAGCACAAGTGTCTGGGCAATAAATATCCAGACGATTCGAGCACTATCCTTGTAGTTGCCATGTTAGATACATCATGCAGTTGTGTGGCTTCACTGTATCTAGAGCAGGACAAGTCATATCTACCATATTTTACAGTAAACATTGCCGAATACCAATAGCCTTTTCCTATTTCCAATTTCTAGTTGAACTGACCAATGACTGCATTCAAGTATGGAAAATTCAATGAAGTCGTCGGTTATGCTCACAATTTAATTTTAGCATGTGACAAATTGACTAGTGATGCGAGTTAATCTTATTGTGATGCAAAAAAAAAAAATCACATGTAAGTGACAATGACTTCTGTCTACAAATATAACCTATTGCATATTGTCTAATTATCGATCCCTCTAAAGTCAGGTGCAATCACTTGCTTCCTATAAGAAAAAGAGGGAATTAGCATTGCAGAGGGAAGCTCCTATAGTTTTAACTGAAACTTAAAGCAAGTCAATCAACAAAAAGTAAGGTTGCAGACAAAATTAGGAAACTATTTTCAAAATTGAACCATATAACATAATAAAAGATGGAGGAACTTAATAACAGGAGTTTACCTGGTTCTTCTTTATTTATTTGAAGGCGTTTGCACAATTCAAGTTTGTATTGCACTACGGATGCATCCAGTGAATTCATCAGTATAACTTCATCAGCAGTAATAATACATCTAATCTGTTCTAGACTAACAACAATTGCCTTCTCTCGTCCTAAAATTGTAGAAGGATAGATAAATACAGGGTCCAAAAGCCTCAGATCTCTGGATGGCAATGAGCAATATCTCATTATACTGTTCTTATCCAGTTCCAAAGTTTTTGAATCCCCATCCTTGTCGATCTTTATCCAAGATCTATTTCCTTTGCCATGACCTCTCTTCTTCAAGCCAGGAAAACTAGATCGTTGATGGTTATGTACCCCACGTTCCCCAGGATCAAACCTTGCATTTATATGGGAAGTAGCCACGCGGACATCCAAGTTAGCAGATGAAACTTGAGTTTCTGGCATTATCTTAGAAGCTTAATTATATCAGCCAGAGTAGCAAAGATTATGCATCAAGTCAGTGTATATCTCAACTACAATATCAGCCGAGTGATCCTATATTTCCAAGACACAAACGCATATGAGCATAGAGAAAAATACAGACTCGTGTAAGTATTATTCAAGGCATGACAGGATAATCTCTCGAATATGCCGAACACATGTCGAAATCAGCTCACACCGCCATTTTACGTCTCAGTGATCTATAGATAATAGCTCTTCATATATCTGGTAACATTGATGATCAAAACATCACACTACCATCATAATTGACAATTCCCAGCACCAGACAATAAACAAGACATTTCAAGAAACTGTTACTGTTTTGAGTTGTAAAGCAAATTCATCAAAATTCATCCACTAACGAATAAATTAACATTACTATCAAAATCCATCCACTAATCAAACTAATATTATCACATAACTCAATTCAATAACCAGCAATGAATAAAACATGTTTTACATCACAACAATTTTAACTAATTAACATGACAACTAAAAAATTATAGCTTTAAATTAGAGAAGGCTAATTATAGCTTCAATACTTCCAAATTCAATGATATTAAACAAAACAAAAAAGAGAATTTGATGAACACCCAGAAATTAAATAATGATGATCATATAGAAAATATTCATAAAAGGGTCAAAATCTTGTAAAGATTGTACCTTTTTTGGGTGGAAAGTAAAGACACAAGGTGTTTGTTTCTACTGAAGCTGAAAAATGAAAAGTGTGGTTCACAGATTTTCCACAGTTTTATGTGTTTGTTTGTTGCAATTTGCAAATGGTGTTTGGGTCTATTTTTGCCTAAACACTCATACAGTCATATGGCAATGCCTATTAAAAAAATGCATCGTCTAAATCGGATAAGGAGGTCAGCTAATAGACAAATTTAGTTTAATAATAATGGAGAGATTATTTTCTTCGTCTTTCAAAATTATTATTTTAGGTATAAAAGTTAATTGAAACACGGTTGATAAACATAATTTTTTAGAAGAAAACAAAAATTTGTTATACTTTTAATGAATGGAAAGCAAATAAAAATTTGGTCATTTTGCTTGGACGACACACTTGAGCGCCACCCTAAGAGGCACCATCCAGTTGAAAAAAACTAAGAGGATAGCGTCGTCTAAATACTTAGCCGACGCTCATTGTAGTGCAGTTTAAGTGAACCACTAAGAGTCATTCAAGTGATTTTTTGGTTTTAAACCTTCTAAACTTATTAAAGTGAAGTTTTTAAGGCTTCATTCATCTTTGTATTATATGATAATCTCATATCTTCGGTGATATACAAAGATAACAATATATTAAACTTTAGATAATTAAGGTTCGAGTCTTGATATCATAGACACTAATATATTGAATCTTAAGTAATAGAACTTCAAATCATTAGATATCGTACATATTAATATGTTGAGCCTTATAATCTTATATTTTGATCATTTTAACTGACTTTCGAATATTTGAATATTGGATAATCGATTAATTGACTTCTCGCAATTTGTCGGGTGATAGATGTGGGTTATTGGAGCATGGTGCATAATTAGTCTATGGACCCTAAAAAGTGGTAAATTGCAATCCGTTTTAGTCTAAATTTGGTGTCTTAAACACATAATAAAGTCAAGAATTTCAAGAACCTGAAAATGCATGTCCGAAAGCTTCGGTTTTCCTCACATAATCATCATCGACAAAAGATCTTCATGGATACGCAAAACAAACAATTATACACACAGAATCACTAGCTCATATGCATATCGACTATTAGATAATTCATTGGGATTTTTAAATATAATCTGGTTTCAATTTCGTTTCTATAAACCGGATTTTCAATTTTATCTCTAGAAATCTGTGTTACATTCATCCATATTATATTTTGATCAATAACCCTTTTCAAATCAGCTGAAACATTGTTACAATTATTGTATTTGTTGTTATTCCTGAACATCAACATGGTCCAATGACTCTGAGGCTCTGAAGAGGCTCCAGCCAAAGCAAGGCCCCTGCGGTAAGTTAGAGGTTGTTTCCGGATTGACCCAAGAGTTTATTATTGTTGTTGTTGCTATTAGTAAGATTGAAGGTCGAACGAATGAAGTTGGTTTGTAATATTTTCTGCATAATTTGATCAAATTGTTAAATAACTTGCATCCAACATGGGCATTTAGATTACTTTTATGCATGGCAGCATGGGTTATGCTATTGCGCTTGAATTGTAATGAGGTTTATGTTGTTGGGATTGTTTTAGGGGGTAGGGGGGGGGGGGGGGGGGGTATTGTTTATGATGCATATGATGTGATTGATGTTCTTATCATGATTTGGTGTGGAACAATTGTTTGCAGGAGGGTGCCAAACCTGAAGGTATCAATTTTTCGACGCCATCGTTGATGGGAAGTCCTCAACAGATAACCTAAGGCAATCTTTGAATAAGGTTAGTTATGTGGGAAGGAGCCATTAATTCTCTTCCAGGGAACAAGGAAATATATAAAGTCAATTGGCAGATTCAAGCAACAACGATAAACCGACAGAATTTAAAGGTAATATATAATTTCTGAAAAGTTATGTATATCATGTTGTCAATGAATTGATGAAATCATTGATGATTAGTGTGTTGTTAATATATTGCATGTTATATGGAGTATCATTCTTGCGAATAATTTATCGTTCTTAATTCCTTTTTTTATTAGTATGGTATGAAGTCTGGAGTGTTAGTTATATCACGTGTTGGCACACTTTTCGCCTGAAAAAAATCTCATATGTTATAGAAGAGATAATTTGAATTGCTAGTTTATCCTGGGACTTACTGATGGAAATGCTTAATAATTTAATCAGTTCAGTTTTCGCTATAACTTGAGTATGTAAGCCAAACATGGAACTCAGAGGAGTAAGACTTCAGGAACTGAAGCAAGAGCTGTCATGATGAGATCTGAAGTGAATCAGAAAGCGAATTTGGAACTGATTCGGATAGTGATTCTTTACACAAGGATTCAGAAAAACATATCAAAGTGCGCACGTCTGATGCTGTCTCATGTAAGCCTGTAATCATGTATCTACATGAAACTCTTTATCTAATACTAAGTTTGAATGACGCATGACCAATTGTTTATCTCAGGAAGAATTTAATTGTAATTGGCAGGTTTTACCTCCCAACAGTCAGATGTTACCACTGATGAAAATATTCTGCCAAACACTGCAATAATACAATCTCCTCCTGCACAAATGATGGATAGGAATAGTGATTCAAGTTTTGAAAGCGAAAGTTTTTCACGATCAGGGAGTGCATTTTCTGCTGAATCTTTATTCAGTCTTCAGTTAGATAGCAATAGCTTTACTAATCATCTACAGCTAGAGGAGATCCAGGATTCTAATCAATCTAATGAACCGGCTAAATTCAGACAACCTCGTCCTGAAGCAAAAGGCCACAATATGTCTGAGGGACTTCCACATAGCAACCACCCTACCTCTCATCAGGATGATTATGTTCTTCCTCTTACCTTTGTAAAGTGAGTGCCACTGTTTCTTCTTTAGCTTTAGCTACTTTTGTGTATAATCCGTTATGCGTACATATATGTAAGAAACACCCTCCACGTATTACTCTTTCACAAATTGATAATAACTGATATGATCAATCTAGCTGGAACGCTAACAGAATGAAAATTGTGAAGTCTGACTTTTGAATGCTTAATATGAAATTCATGAGTACTTCATGCATCCCAATTAGTGGGGTGCTCTTAAAACAAAATTCAACCTACTTTTAAGCAATAGTTCCATTCATGTAACTAAGTATCTAGCTAAGGACTCAGATATTCACACTAAAGACTGTTGTCAATTAAAATTGGTAAAATTAAGGAGATAGTATTTTTTTCGAACTAACCTACTACATTGTTTATGACGAGTTTAGCTTATTTCTTACATTTAACTTTTGAGTTTTGTGCATCGACTACTTAGCTTACTTATGAAACAACACTTAACTTTGAATGTATATTAAAAGGTCCAGGCCGAGAAAAATTCTCTTCAGTTCCTTTTATTTGATGTTTTTGCTTTCCAGTGCCTATAAGGAAAAGCTATTGTAGATATATAATTTACTATTAGATGCATAAGTGTACAGCGCAAATAATAAAAAAACATATACTTGAGTGTTGCAGATGCATGGAGGAAAATACGAATGGGAGGAAGAAAAAGAAAAAGAAGCGTGAATCTCTATCTTACTTCTGCTGTAGCTGGCCAAGCTGCTCACTGAAGTGTTTAAGCTGTTCAGGTTGGCCAAGCTGCTCCTGTACGTATTTATGTTGTTCAGGTTGTCCAAGCTGCAATTGTTTCAAAAGTTGCCCAAGCTGTTCCTCGAAGTGTTTAAGCTGCTCCGGTTGTTGCAAGTGTCCCAGCTCATGTTGTTGTTGTTGTTATTAATTGCCAAGCTGCAAGTGCGCATCCTTGTCATGAAGCAGCTGTAATTGCCCATAATGGCCATGCTGTACGTCCTCATGCAAAAGTATATGAAGGTTCTAGACCTGTAAAGAAACGCACTTCGTTTAACATGTATGCATCCACTTTTTCCTTTATTTAGGTGTACTGGTGTAGCCTCTTCTATTGCTTAGTCCTTTCAACTGTTGCTTATCAAGTTTTCTGTTTTATGACTTTCATTATCTCTTCCCTCAGTGATTTCTTGATCATCCTTTTTTCTTTTATGTTTCTATGAAAATCCAATATGATCTGCTTCTAGTTAAGAGACCTTTCTTATGTTCGTTTTCTGGTTGGGGTTGTTTCTTCTTTGGGATAGGGCAGTTAATCCTGGTTGTTTTGCTGTATATTTGTGTGTGCAATGGTCTCTATTAGTAGTTTATTCAATATCATTCCAGCTGAGAATTGCATTTCAAAGCAATTTAATAAGGATGCCTCTTTTACTGTAGGCTGTTAATTGGCGAGATACATGTGTTGGCGAGATGCATGTGTCTCAATTAGAATTCCGCCGAACATCTCCACCAAGGTTTCAGAAACTACTTCCATGATGGTATTGTTGCCTTTTTCTGCGGATCTATTCTCCTGCTGTGAGTGCCCCCAATGCATCTTGCCCCATGCTACTTTTGACTTCCAAGTCCAACCGAAAGCATGTTGCATAACCTTAAGCAACTAGCCTTCAGAACCAGTACAAACGGATGTTGAAATCACTGGATTGCTGCATCTGATTCAAGAAGTCATAAGGTGGTTGAACTCATCTGCTGACGAGCATATCATTCTGTAAACAGCTGTCTTTCTTTACACAGAGTGGAAAAAATCATGATGGTGTATGCATGATGATTCTTTGGGAGTGAATGAGGTCTCATCGGTGAACATAGGCGAGAATAGATGTAACGCTTGCACCCAGGAGTTTCCAACTCCCCAATGGACGATGATGGACACAGTTGAGGGGGGAGTTGTAAAATAGCTTTGCAGTTTACCTTTTCTGCCATTATACTGAATAGCATGTAAATTGCATCACTAGGGAGATCAATTTTGGTAGAGCTATGGTACATTGTCGGTAGAAAAACTACTTGAAGCAGACAGCTCCTTAGGATGTGAAAGGTTAAAGGAACCAAAGAAGTTGCACTATATCATAAGATCTAGACCACATATGACTATTGGAGACAAATAACAAATCGATAGCTGCCGGTTCGCTATTGTATTTGATACACCATTATTCTTGCCTTCTTCTGTCATTATTTCGCAGCAGAAGGTGGCAAAAGAAGGAAGGTGTTTGCCTGTGTAGATTAGAACCACAACTGTTGGTTTGCAATGATAAAATTATATGCATTAGAACATTAATGTTTTGGTGTAA
>CM016567.1:26715702-26810340 GCA_003412495.2 Echium plantagineum
ATTTATATTCTAGTACTTCATAATTCTTCTTTTAGTTCATATAAAAATTTATATGTATGATAAATATTAATAACAAATAAAAATTAATTTTAGTTAGAAATATTGAAGTTCAGCGTCCACAACATGTGTCAATTGAAATTTACATTAATCTATAGGCTACAATTAGAAATTGATCGTTAGGAGAACCTGTAAGGGGCGTCTGTATGTCACCCCTTTAATTTTTCAAAAATTATAGTTTTGTTAAAGACTATGTTTCTTGCTAAAAATTATGTCGTTAATGTTTCCTAAATTTTCATATATATCAAATTAGTGGCTGTTATGAAAAAAAATTTAATTATACTATTACTAAGTTTAATAAGTTTACGATTTATAACCTCAATAGTGGTAGCTTTCATACTAGATCTTCTACTCAATTAAACTAAACAGTAGTCCCTAATTTTGACTCCAAAAAGTCAACTCCGCCTCCATATCAAATGGACGGTAAGTCGACGGCGGCGATGGTTGTCGAAGAATGGAACGGAACAGCTTCCACTAAGCTGACCAAGACAGCTACCATCACCGCCACATCATCATCTTCAGTCTCCGTCATATCTTCTGGTAGTCGTTTCAATCGTATTTCTGCCAGAATTCTCGAAGCTTTTGTGCCCGAGGTACGACTTTTAACATTCATCATAGACGAGACTTGCTTGGGGTTATTTGTAAAGACATAATTAGAAATGCAATTCTTCAGACAGTAGAAATTGCTTTAATTTAGGATAAATTAAGGGAGCATTGTTTGAAATTGCATGATACTGTAATCATTTAAGAATACATCTAATCGATAGGCTAGTTGAACATGTGAAGCTACAATAGTCACAAATGGGCGTATGCATAGAGGGAGATCAAAGAAGAGTTGAACAAAAACTACAGCGAAGTATCTAGAGTTCGTGGCCTTAGTAGAAGTACGATCCAGCATAGAACTGAATATAATCGTTGTACTCGAGTTGGTTTGGCTTGATTATTATTTGGACTTGAGGGAAGGGTTAGGAGAGGGGTAGGTAACCTATACTATAGGTTACCGCTTAATGTGGAAATGGATAACGTAACTTCAATTTCGGTTCATGAACTCCAACTTAAAACTTATTAATTTGCTTTGTGGCGCTAACACTATATTATGTCTCAATAAACCAAAGTTGGAGAGCACGAGCATTGATCACGACACAAGATTTAGTATTGGAACTATAAAATATATTGTAATAGAGAAAATTTGGAAAAAGGTGTGGTTTACCTCCATTGAAGATCACCAAGGTTCAGTTAGAGAACTTTGTACTTTAAAGTCTAATATACCAGATAGTATCTGAGCCATAAATGGCATATTAAACCTCCACTTAATTATTTTTGGTAATCCAATTCCATTCAGGGCTTCCCAAACAGTGTAACACCAGATTATGTCCCTTTTCAATTCTGGGACTCGTTACAGGTATCCTACTACTGATGTTATACATGATTTTCTTCCTTCATTTTCTTCTTGGTGATCTTATAAAAAAACTTGTGCTTGCAGGGCCTTTCCACATATATACGGACAATGCTTTCCACTCAAGTAGGTGTTGATGCAATTTCTTTGTTATTTGTAAGCATGTTTGTTTGGCTACAGTACTAATGTCTTAGCATCTCATGTATTACTTTAGGCTCTTTTAAGTGCTATCGGAGTTGGTGAGAAATCAGCTACTGTTATTGGGGCCACATTTCAGGTTAACGATGCTTTACATAATCTGTAACTTCACAAAATCTTGAATCGTCCCATTGAAGGATGATAATAACACAGTGACTTCTTGCAATAGTGGTTTCTAAGGGACTTGACAGGAATGCTTGGAGGCATCTTATTCACATTTTATCAGGTCTGTCCATCCAGTTCATTCGTTTTGGTGGTTCCAGTGTTTAAGTACTGATGGTGGTTGTTTATGACTTGGTTCCAACAATTAAGCTCACACTACAATATTGGCTTTCTTTCTCAGGGTTCAAACTTGGATAGCAATGCGAAAATGTGGCGATTGGTCGCAGATCTCATGAATGATCTTGGTATTGACTGCTAATCTATCTCTGATAAACAATCCCTTTCCGATACCTCAAAGTAGAGGGAAAAGTATGGTGTCTTTTACATTCTGTTTTATTGGAAATGTGAAAATGCTAAATTTGTATCTACAGAGGGGGAGCAGGGAGGGGAGGAAAAAAACTGGTTGGTGGGTGAGGGGACAAATGTTAAGATTATCTCTTTCAAGATACATCCCAGTCTTTATTTGGTGGAGATGCTAGACTACCTTCTTTCTTTTTTGTTCTTATATTAATTTTTTTATTAAGCATAATTTTAGTCCATTCTGTAAACTTGTTGGGTTCGATGGTAAATGCAGGGATGCTGATGGATCTCGTGTCTCCTTTGTTTCCTTCGGCATTTGTGTTCATTGTCTGCTTGGGTAGCTTATCTAGATCATTCAGTAAGTTCTTAGATGCGTGATTGTATCTCATGGTCAGCAGAAGGAAATAACATCATATGCCTTTATGTCGCCCATCGTATTTTCTTTATTGGATCATTCAAGTTCCCTTTAGCTTGGGTGCCTATTCTTTTAATTAGGTGAGTTGACAATGAATTTTTCATGACATTCATTGATGAAAAGGTAAATTATCAATGTTTCGCTGGTATAATTTGTTCTTTGTTTTTGCATGGTCAAATCTCCCTCTCGATTCATATTTGCCTATATAATGCCCTGTTCTGACAGAGAGCACCTGCCTTTATTTGAGATCTGTTATTACTGTATGTGCGCTTGTTTTGACTTTTATACTAATCTTGTGTTGACTATCATGACTTAGTCTTCTGTAGTTGTTAATCAAAAGAGTCTTTAATATATTTATTCTCTCATAGTATAGTGAGTATTACCTCTGATGTCGTAATGTAATTAGCTGGTGTTGCTAGTGGGGCAACAAGAGCAGCTCTGACTCAACATTTTGCTCTCGAGAACAATGCCGCCGATATATCTGCAAAGGTGCATTCAAGGACATTATATAGAAGGAAATAAACTCACTACTGAAAATTTGAGTTGAAATAAACTTCATTCTTATTTTGGTAGGAAGGTAGCCAAGAGACAGTTGCAACAATGATAGGGATGGCTTTGGGAATGCTCCTTGCACGCATAACAACAGGACAACCACTAGTCATATGGTTATTGTTTTTATCTTTGACCATGTTTCATATGTATGGTTAGTTATGTTTCATGAATCACCCTTTATTTTTAGGTTTGTGTTAGGAACTTCTTGATTAAATACTTATATAAAGCATACCTCATTATTTCAACTTGTCAATAAACTGCAGTACTAATCTGACGTCTTCCTTGCCCTTTTTCCTCAGCAAATTACAGAGCTGTTCGTTGTCTATCATTAACTACGTTGAACTGGGAAAGAAGTTCAATTCTTGTGCTACATTTCATGGAAACCGGCCAGGGTAAGGTGTAAGTAGTAGTTCTTGTCTCTTCTATAGTTTGCTATACTTAAAAGTTGTATACCCTACGCCTTCGGCTCAACTACCATATTCGTTATCCTTTATATTTACATCTAGATTATATTATATGTTTTCAGTCTTTCAGCGCAGGAGTTGCACACCTGTTGTTGTTCCATATATCAACAACTGTTGACACCTTTTAGCATGCAGTATCAGTAAATTGTGGTGCTTAAAAGTATATACAGTTCACGGAAGTTAGATATTGCTCTCATTGCCTCGCTAGTTGCAGAGCTGTATACTTGTAGCATCCCGTACTCTGGCTACTATTAGCAAGCAGTAGAATTCCTGACTTGTTTGATTATATCTGGAATACTTTACAATATTTATCTTTATTTCTTGCTAGGTCTCTCTCCTGAACGAGTATCTGCCATGGAGCATGTATTACCCATATGGCTCACTTCTTCGAGTCCGAAGTCTGTCAACTTATTGCACAAGCGGGTACACTTGGGTGTCCGGATTTCTTCGCTTAGCTCGCAGAAGATGTGAGTATTCACTCCCAATTTCTTTTGAATTCATGAAGATCTAGCACTTTAACTTCTACAGAACTGCTTATCTGATAGTCATATGCTGCTAGTTTGAGACTTTAGATCAGCTTCTCCGTCGCCCTTCCAACTGCTTTACCAAACGTATAAATCATGTGATTGTGTAGATGACATTTTGTGCTATTATTTTTTGTTATCAGGGCAAACCTATTGGAGTTGGCTGGCTCACATTACAGGAAAGGTACTGAAGCGTACATAAAATTTTATAAGTACTAGTTTGCCTGTAAACATATTCCTCATTTTATACTCCATATTTACTTATCACATTTGTGCAGCAAAGTACATGTTACTTGAAGAGAGCGGAACTATCGACATAGTTACACATAAGGACTCCTCAGCAACAGATGTCCTTCAAGCATTTATTCATGCACTCGTCATGGCAAAACTATCTGAAGCCGCAAAGTTTGATCACAAAAAGAGTCAATTATGGATGGACAAACACTATGCAGAATTCATTACCAAGGTACTCATGTACACATATCAATTTCACTATATACCCAAAACTAAATGTAACTTGTTCCATATGATATTTCTTAAAGTTTGCTCAACAAAATGTTTTTCAAATGGCTCATTATAATACCTACACTTCTTATCTATTTTGAAATAGTAGTTAGTTGTTGAGCTTATGTTGTTTGAATTCTGAAACAACCTCTCATTTAGCGCAGGGGTAAGGTTTTGTACACTATGACCCCCCTTACCCGGAATCACAGACATTGGGGTCTGCTGTTGTTGTGGTTACCAAATGAAAGTATTGTGTTTCTAGCTGCCAGACTTATGTCTGCACTTTAATATACAATATATAGATAACAGAACTGAACCTTGTCCTGACATTTCTTATGTATTTTTTAGTAAATTTCTGTTATATCTATCTCAGTTCATTTGTTCCTTCAATTTGTTGGTACAGGTTCAATTGCTGGGGTGGAAAACTGAACGTCTTTTGTGCCCCTCTGTGATTTGGAGAGCTAATTGGACACCAGGATCTTTAGATGAAAAACTTGACTGAGGTCTGAGGCAGTCCTGAAGAAGCCAAGATGCTGCCGGAGGCGGATTCGTGATCGGTAACAAAGCCAATTGAGTTTGTATCGGAACCTTGCTAAAGTTCTGAAGAATACCTCCAGTTGTAGCATGAATTGCAATATCAGTACCAGACAACCTGTATGCGAAGATTCAAGGTTTCAATTGAACACGGCTTTTCTTTAATCAAAGCCATATGATAAAATTATATTGCAGACTACTACACTCTTAGTGAGAAAAAGTCTTGAGTTCTTATTTTACCAAGACCGAAGTCTTTCCTTATGTAACAATAATTGCCATTACATAGCCATTCTAATGTACTTCTCAAAGCCATAGACTGAAACTTCTGTATGCCACTTATAGCTTTTCCAACTGATACTTAAAAATCAATATTTTACAATAAAGTCGCCCCCAACTCTTCATACAAAATGGTTAGGTCAGAGTTAACATTCAACCAAATGTCGAGAAAGGCCAATGATAATAGCATAACTATCAGCCAGGTCTTCCAAAAGTCTGATTGAACCCACACAGCATGAAGAATGTCTGTAATTGTTGTTTTGGCATGCTCACCAATCTGGTAGGTTGTATATCTTAAATACCATCTTTGATGAGATCAATATACGTATACAGTAGTACAGTAAACAAGAGTATAAGCCAGTTCACTGCCTTTTCAATCAGTTTGTAGCAAGGAATAGGATCTCGAAGTTGCCCAAAAACTGATTTTACAAACTACTTGAGGATTATCTCCAGTATAAAAGAGAGTAACAGGTCTCGCATGCATTTAACAATTTCTGGAGAGCGTCGCAAAATACTTCAGTTAAACCCCAAGTTGTGTTTTTTATCTCTGAAATCTTGTTACCAAGATAAATACTCTGCACCCGAGCATACATGATATCATGGAAGTATTGGGAGCTCAACTTTTTTCCAAGAGAAGAAACTAACACGCCCATGCTCAACTTTACATATTTTTAAAGGAGTGCCACCACAATAGTTCTCCAAGTCGCTAATCTCTTTCACTGATGGTGGATGGCCACTGTAGATGAAGCAATTCATATAATTGTGAGACAGGTTTAAAGAAAACATATGCATACAGTTTGATAGCAAAAGACACATGATCTGATAAAAAGTGACTAAACATCCCAATCTGCGACTACCATATTAGCTAACAGCACTTTCTGACTAATATTTTCTTGAAAGTGCACGGCATATCAAACACATGGATAATTAACATGGCCCATTGTTTATAAAATCAGTAAATCATATGCTAAGAGAACACAATATTCACTTACCCACTAAGGTATAGCATGAAAGACGGGTTACCAGGTGCAGACTTTTTAAATTTGCTATTTGGAGAGTAGACATCAAATATTGGTCTCATCTCCCTAATCTGCAAATGATCAAACATCTTTGTAATCAACAAGCTGTCTCCTGAATTATCATTTATTCTGTTCTCTACTGTAGGTGTCCCCTGTGTATTCGTTGGATCAGCTTTAATGGCTTTCATGGTCCACGGGACACCATGACTAGCAACAATGTATCCAAGAAATTTTAAGTGCTTATAGACTTCAAAAGAATCCCACTTAAAATTGTAACTTCCTGCTTCTGAAGCTTTTTTGTATATGTCTCTTAGAGTCAAAGGAGCATTGTCACCATCTGAGACCTGTAATGCCCCAATCTCAAGCAAGTACCTGAAAATGAGAAAGATGAAAATCTGTTATTTATTATCACAAAGAAGTTGTGGCCACAAATTGGTTAACATGTTTTGCGAGAACTTAAGAATTCATAAAGGCATAAAATGCATTATGAAAATATCATACAATGGGAAAATGCATTATGAAAAGTAAAACATTCAATGAATAAAAGAATCACATTGAATTTGACAAATCCGAGTACTAGCTTGTTCGCTAAACAATAATCTCAGGAGTTATGTAACAGGAAGACCAGAGTGACTAAAAGATCGTAATCATTTGATTGGGAAACTGAAAACCGATTGAACAAAATTTTATCACAAAAAACCAACAATAAACAAAGCTCCGTAATAATAAATTATAAGCTCATTATCTTCATAGATTATATATTTATATCATCTCAGTTTTTACCTATCCGGTTGACAATGATTTTAAGTGGACAATGCTTGATCCTAAGTATAATATCTTAACATACACATATCACCAAGAACTTAAACTTAAACCACTTACAGAGTCTCTTCTATTGTGCAAAACAATTTTCCATTTCGAGTGATCCCGGTTGTCATCCATACTTTTCCCTTCCTTTCAATAACCTCGGCCATTCCCAGTTCATCACTCCATTGTGCTTTTGATACTATATACCTTGAGGAAAAGCAAATAAAGCACCTCAACAAATTGTAAACAACGCCTCTAAGTAATGAACTGTCTCTTTATATAACAATAATGAAGGTTTATAATATGAAAACTGATTGAGGTGTTCCCAATGTGCAGAGATATATTTTATTTCTCTTCTGAGACACAATGATTTCCATCCCACCAGCCATCCAAACCAAAGTACTACACCACATGGGGAATTTGCTCGATCTAAAAAAGTGATTTAGCCAACTAGGTTGTTGGTTTTTACTGTTGCAATCGTTTACATTCACACTACGAAAACAACAAACCTCGTGTTCATTTAACCACACAATAGAAAAGTTCAAATGTATCTTTCAACTTCAGACATGACATTGGCTTTCACACATTACATGGCCTCGTTAATCCTCTCAATGAACAGTAAATAAGAACGAAACTGAAAACAGAAAGCGCTTACCTAGATTGCAGCTTTGGCATACCACCATCTGCGTAACAGTTTTCATCGTCGTTTGGGTCATCAAAACCCCCCTCGGAACCATTGTCTTCATCCGAGGAGCATACCCAATCATCAGCTTCCATAGCTTAATACTCAAATATTTAACTATCTACATACAAACAAACAAAGCAATGCTCAGCGTCTGATCTCATACTCTCCCTATAAACTAACACTAATTTGCCTCGTCTCCTTTACTAGACGCCGGCAACAATGCACGTAAATATATGCTTCAATACCAATTCGAAAGAACCAACTGCTATTTCATCTTAACAATCTGAGCTTATAGGTGAAGTATGAATTTGTCTAGCTACAAAAAGATTCAAACTTCCTTTACTTACGTTCATTTTAGGGATCTTTTCTTGTTGCCTCATATTCTTTCGCGCGTAAGTTTCTAATTACCCTCGCAAATTGCCCCCCTAAAATGTCAAATTTAGATGAACTTTCGTTTCAACAAAAAGGCAAACTTCGAATATCACATATATCAGATTTTTGGGGCACTTTTTTAAAATATAACTAAACAAATGTACTTCTTTCAATAACACTCAAAGCATCAATTAAAAATTAAATCAAAAGCTCATCAACCCAACCCATACCCACATTATCCATCCCCAAAAAGGGTCTTCAAAACACATAGTACTTCCTCACTGATTTCGACATTTGTTAAGTTGCCCATGAATTTGAAAAATTTGTGATCAAAGTAAAGCTATCACAATATCACATTAACAAAAAGAGGGAAAATAATCTAATTAGTTAACAGTTTAGTTCTTCATCCAAATTACAAAATATATATGACATTTTCAGTAAAAGATTAACCCAATTTATAGGGACTTCAAAAGCATACCTTTACATGAACAACCTTAACTCTGATTTAGCAATAGGATTCTTCAAACACCAATTTGTAGGGCCCAATTTCTAGTAGCAAAAGTTGAAGGTGCAAAATCGAATATAAATAGCTTATGTTGATTCTAAATGTGAAATCGATTTTGTTTTATTTTTTAAAGAATTTTAGCTCTGATTTTTATTGTTTGTTGTTTTTTGTTACAGAGCTCAGTAGTAATTAGTGTTTTTGACCTTCCAACCTTATCTTAGATAGTTAGAGTAGGCTTATTTTCTTTTGGCATCCTTAACTAATAAAGATGTTTTCGATTCGCCCTCTGTGGTATTTTAGTTTTTAAATCAGGATATAAACTATTTTTATTTTCAATCATCCCCTAATTTGCATTTTTAGCCAAAAAAATGAATTGAGGTAAGGGCAAAACTGGAAACACATATGCAATTAGATTTTGGGACAACTTTTTTAATAATTAAAGATGGAGGTTCACTAATAAAATAAAATAAATATTTTCATTAATAAAATAATTTTTTTTAAAAACCCCGCCTTCTTCCAAACACCCATCCCACATTTTTACTGCATTGTCTTCCATACTTGTTCTACCTCCAAACAAAGAGATCTGCAAACTTAATCTGTGCAACATTGTCCATACTCAATTTGATTACGGCGTTCAACATAAAGAGAGAAATATGTTTCTTTATGAATGATAAGATTATTTTATTTGATAAAGAGAGAAATTCCATTCTGTATATCTCTTTGTTTGGAAGTAGAACAAGTATGTAAGACAATGTAGTTAAATGTGGGGTGGTATTTGAAATAAGGAGGAGCTTTTTAAAAATTATTTTATTAATGAAAATATTTTTATTTCCAAAATCTAATTGTACATGTGTTTTCAGTTTTGCCCTTACCTCAATTCATTTTTTGGCAAAAAATACAAATTAGGGGTGGATTGAAAACAAGAATAGTTTAGATCTTGGTTTGAAAACTAAAATACCACAAATGGCGGATCGAAAATGTCTTGATAGTTAAGGGGGCCAAAAGAAAATAAACCATTCGAGTATTACTTTGTACTTGACTATTGATTAAGTGAACAATAAACACTACATGTTCGATTAAAACCTGATATATTTTTCAAAGGTGTAATATCAGTGTTAGTTTTTTTATATAGGAAAATAACATTACATTAAGGATGAACCATGTGTATGACACAGAGCATTCATTGTCATTACAAAAACAAGTAGTAAAATTAAATATTAATAAAACATCCAATATCAGTAGGAATCCAGCAAATTTGACAATAATGCAAGTTGTCTTGTAGCAAAAAGTTCTAGTGTTCAATCTGAACAAACAATCAAATGATAATATTGATGTTAATTGAACATGTGACATAGGAGAGGAATGCGGCCAAATTTTAGGATGTACTCTGTATCTAATAAAACACATTTACTATTATAAAATAAGATTCTAAGCTTTGTAATTTTTTCAAATTTTGGATGGACCCATGAATAATAAGCATAGATTAAAATTTCTAAAGGTTTTCTATGAAACATTCGAAAAGTTTTCATTTTCGGAATATGAAAACGAAATGTTTGTATAAATCCGAAATCATTTTTTTCTGTAGAAATAAATTTAAGTTTTCAATTTTTCTTAGAAATATAGCTACTAAATAATTGTTTTTGGCAATAAACATATATATAACATATAGCTCAAACTTTTAACGTATTAGATCATTACAATTATCCATTTGTTTGTTAGATCTAAAATTTAAATATGTTTAAAAATAATAATAAAGGAGTTTTTACATAAAATTTTAATTTGTTAACATCTTATTTCAAATTTTTATATAGCCTTGATTTCAAAAACAATTATTTTATTTTTAGGTTAGTTTATAACTATATATATAAATATTCATACGGGAAAATAATATGTTCTTTTTGTTATGAAATATATATATATATATATATATATATATATATAACATTTATGTTTATCCAAATTTCTTTTAACAATATATAACTTTTTTATTTTTTTTTTATTTTTTTTACATCGTTTATATAATGTATCTGAAACTTTTTATAGTTTTACATCTTCGAAAAGAAACTTTGAACTGTGTGTATATATTCTCCAATTTATTAAGTAGTTTCGTTTAATTGATTAACTTTTGTAATATACTTTTGTTGCCCTATTGATTTTTTGAAACATGTGTTCTAGTTTAATGTGACTTCAATTATTTTTAGTTGCCGAAGTAATAAGTCAACATTTTTTATGTTGATGAAAATAAAGTAAATGATAATAAGAAGGGGAATGAAAAAGAAGTTAGAACCGAAAGTTCATAATGGTTGAATTGTTCTTTTTTAAGACGATTAAAGTATCATGGAATCGTCAATAATTATCATATAGTAAGATGTTATATAAATTAAATAGATTACATATATACTTCCTCCGCTTAAATATATAGGATTTTTTGGTGTTTCCTTTATGTCAAATGGAGGGAATATTATAGGAGTATTAATTTTTGTGTTTCCAAAGTTTTACGATATTTCCATTCTGTTTCTACTTTTTTACGAAATATTTTTTTTCGATCACCCGAAAGTCATGTTCGAAGCGGAATTTTGAACCTTGAATATAAGATCTCAAAATTTCGACATAATTTAGTGACAAATATACAACTCTTTAAGATATTAGGATTGAGCGAAACCTAGTTGGCCCAAGTTACGATCCACATTTAGGATTAGGTAAATGGAAATCCACGCCCCAACTCGTTAAAATCTTGCGTATATTTTTCTGTGTCTAATTCTTCTTTCATTTCAAATTTGTCATAATTAAGTTTAACGTAATTATTGGACTCGTCGAAGGAACCCACAATTCTAGTTCGACACTACAGGAATAAATCATGTGCAACATTTTATGACACCCAACAAATATTTGTTGTTTCATAAATCTTCACAAGATTTTTTTTAATGTGAATCGAACCTGGATTGCATGAAAAGGCGAGACTGTTGATACTTTACACTCTAGTTTTTTACTAGTTGAATATTATGTCTTGAGGAGTTTTACACTTTCCATGTCTAATAGGATGTGACACATTTTATTGAATGCAATACAGGAAATTAAAAACTTGCTGAATTCATCTGGCACAAACAGGAACTCTTGAAGATTTTGCCCTTTTTGGAAGGACCAAGAGAACAAGACCATGGACCTATACCATACTTGACATACCAAGAAAACAGAGAAATATGCAGAATTTTATTCTCAAAGATTCTATCCTAACAAGCCTCCGGTTGATCCTTTATGAAATGATCTTTGCCTAATGCCCATGGGTGATCTCATCCTCAAGACTTCATAATGGTTCTAACTAGAATACAAGATGGACTTGTTCCTGCTGTTTACTGAGCCATATGGCTCTATGTAGCTCCGGTAACCACTAGTTAGATTGTCTGTGTTTCTTACACCAGCAGATGCCATGAGCAACGCGACTGCGATGGTGAACATGATAAGCATGCCAGAAAGATACGTGTATGTTCTTCTTGATGATTTTCTGTACTCCCCGAAGAGCACGATACCCCAAAAGGTGCTCACAAGAGGAAGTGCCTGCAATATCGCGAAATCAGTTAAATTGGATACGAAATCAGTTAGATTGGATACTAAAACTTCTTGTGAAATAAAAGAGATTTTGTACAATAGTTGTTGTAATCCACACACTTGTAAAAGCTAAAATATGGTAACCCCCACCCCACCTCCCTCCCCTCAATACATAATGCATAAAGATGGTTCAACCGTTTCACCCTTCCCACTTCCCCCTCGTCCCTCCATGCAGCAGATTCAGTATTACTAGCCGCTATGGTTACTTTTTCTGTATGCGGGCTCACATTGTGGTTTGGTTTATAGATATGCAAGTGACTTACCTGAACAGCATCTGCAGCAGCGTAACCAGCTGCTTGACCTCCAATGAACTGAAGACCATTTCCAAACCCACTCAAGAACCCTGCCAATAAGGCCCAACTCCGGCCATTCCAGTCTGTCAGATAATTCTTCAGCGATGAGTCAGGCAAGCCCAATACCGGACGATACAGCAAGCTGACGTTTAGGGCCATGGCGATTACGAAAGACGAAAGAGAGAAGTAAAACATTGCAGTATAGACAGTCAAGTGAGGAACACCCTTATGTAAAGTATGCCACTGATCATTGGTCGCGAGATTAAATGCAGGAGAGAAAAGAGAAAGGAAGATTCCAGCCACTAATGCAATAACCAAACCTATAAAGGTACTCTTTCCTTGTACCTGCATATCAGATCATGAAGCAACTTCAAAACACTTATTATGCTTACCATAACATGGAGGAATGGTTAGAGAATGTTACCCCACACTCTGCCAGTGAAGTACAAAAGAGAACTTGAAAAATTCAATCATAATATATGGTTTTGCTTCTTCAGTATAGAAGAGAAACTGGAAAATAGCAAAACTGAAGTACTGAACCATCCTGTAGGAAGCATTATTGACCTTTATGGATCTCGTACTCTCGAGTTCTATGAGATACTCCGCAGTCCCAAAATCTGGAGCTTCTGAACTAGTTCCATCCTCCACATCCTTGATTTCTGGAAGATATGTTCAATTTGATACATACGTTAGAACACCCACCGAACAGAGAAAATATATATTAATCAGTACGCAATAGTTTTACCCGCAGTGGAGCTTGTTTCCTCAGCCCCTTGAAATCCGTTAGGCCTGTTGAGGTTCAAATCTCATAATTAACTAGTTCAGATAATTAGCATCTGATTTCCTGCGGTGTATAAGCATACATGCTTTGGATCTATTCCAATTACCTTCTTAAGAATTGGAATTTGGAACTAAACGTGGCCGGCTAATTAGAAGAGGGAAGGATGCAATGATTTGTCACTGAAAAGAAAACATGTTTTCTGCATCAGAAGTCCGCCTAATTAATAGAAATCCCCAATCGACAATAATGATAATTATTTCGTTTCAAGTCATTTAAGCTATATATCACAGTACAAATAAAGGTTTCAGTTCAAGTTTTTTCACCCCGTACAAATCCTAGAGTCTAGCAAATAGTTACTGGTCTCTAAATCTTTTTTAAGTCTTCTATGAGTTCCCTCCCTTCATACTTACTTAAGAACAAGTTCGCTAAAGAAAACATTTTTCTCCAATAAGCATTTACATCATTCTTGTTATGGAAGTGTGCATAACTCTAGCAAAAGAGAAAAGAAAGGAGGGAAGTGTACATACCCTGCCCCCTCTTCAGACTCGCTCGGTAAATCAGGAAGCTTTGCTTGACTATCAGTAATCTTCGCTTCATTATCCTTAGCATTAGCCTCATGCAGTAGGGAAGCAAATCCAACAGCAACCAAGAAACACGCAACACCAGGAAAAAGAATCTCAGCTTTGTTGATTTTATCGTCCAAGAAATAGTTTACAGTTGTGCCTACCATTAAAATACATGTTTGGATTCTGAATTCTTAATACTCACTGCAGACAAAAATTTAGTTCAACATAGCTCAGAATATTACCTATAACAACAGTAATGCTTGCTGTGATCACTTCTGTCACGGGCAACCCAATGTACGCCCAAGCATACTGAGTTGATAGGTTTCCAAGACTGAGAAGCACTCCGCCAGCCATTGCAAACAGAACACTTGGCCAATTGTCCTGCGAAATTCATTGCTGATGTGAACTTAGCATATCACGAACAGAATCACTGCGTAATGGGGCCTAATTGGCACAGAGCCCCCCAGTTTCCACAGTCAGGAACTTATTAACGAGCTTGGTTACTATCGAAACCCCCTTTGACATTAATGTATGCATCGTTTAGAATTCTCAATACCCTTCACCTACTCATAACTGTCCCTACACCTATTAGACCAGATGTTATCAGATCACCCCTCATAAATTTCTTATTTTTCAAATTCTAGGAGGAGTGCCCACATGACTGTTATATTGAACACTGAAATATTCTATTATTGAATTGATGGTAGAGTTGTCACTAATAAAAAGAGTGCATTGAAGCAGTTCATACGGATTAAACTATCAAATTTCACAAAATGGAGCAGGTACTAAAACCAAATCAAGCCTTAACCAACTAAGTAGAGTCGACTATATGAATATGACATCTCCGATCACCCCTATGTCGGATAAACTCGAGCTGGTATTAAAGACACATAAATAGAACAGACTAGATAAAATCATATTCATTATCCTTCAAGACTATGAGGTTACCTGAGTTAACTGAGTAACGAAATTTGGCTCTTTAGTCGAGTCCCTTCCAATCTCACCAAATGTAAAAGCAAGGATAACAGCAGCCAAGAAGTTTGTAATTGTATAATCCATGTAAATATGTTGAGGAAGACGGCCTTTCCTCTCCAGCAATGTCAAAACTGCAGGCCATGTCCCCAAGAAAAACAGGGCCAACAGCATACATGCTATGGCCCCTCCTTTGCTCTCCACCATATACATCTTTCACTGAACTACCCTCAAAATTCTAACACAAACAAGGAGAATTAGAGAAAACTTATTGGGTCAACAAAAAGTACTAAAACATGCCCAAATGCTTCTTTCAATCTTGCTCCAGCATGGTTGTTTCCGAATTTTTCGGAAAGTGAAAACACTATCTACTACTTAGTGATAAATAAAAAAGGTAGGTAGTGTAATAAGCTATTTTGATTCATTTCGTTGTATCGAAGAGGATGCAACAATATACAAAAATATTGGAGTTCAAAATTTAAACATTTCATCAAAAGTCAAGACTAAATTTTTTTCTGAGATGGTGGAAGTAAGCAACTAAGCATCAAGAAAGCATCAAAACTTACAAACTTATATTAATAAATCACATTTTTATCTATGTAATATGTATGTAGATTGGATCAATGAAAACCATAATGATGAGTGGATAATTCATACAAGAATTGAGCACTGACCTTAGTAGCTGATATGAAAATGAAGAAGGAAAGAGAGAAATGTCGAGATAAACACACATAGAGCTATGTGTATAAATACAAAATAGTACCATCATTTGAGTCATTCACATTAAGCCTCAAGGCGGTATATATTTATCCCAAAAAAGGGATTGAAACTACAAATGTCAGATTCGTTCTGTGAAAGATACAAACCGCCCAGTGGAAAACATTCTAGCATATACAATGTACTACTGTAACTCTACCAACTCGTCTCTCAGTCTCTACAGATTCGATCAAGAAAATATTGGTAGAAAAATCGAACTCATGATCTTGGTGTCACAAACTCACCTACTTTTTAATTTACCATCTTACGAATAACATGTGTTATTATAACACTTGTTTTGCAATAAGGTAGGAAAACGTTTGCATGTGATTCTTGTTTGTGGTTAAACTGGATTATTACAGTCTATAAAAATGAGAAAGAACTAGAAAAAGGAAGAAAGTTGTGAATGATTGAAACTAACTTGTCGTGTTAGAATTTTCAATCAATGAACATAAACCGGACAAGTTTACCAATGAGAGGGCCGAAGGTGTAATGTTTTGCATGTCCCAAAATGGTTGTCACTTTCATTTTGATGATACATTATAGATTTGGGTTGGCCTACAATTATTGGATTTTTATTTTTTAATGTCGAAGTTAGTGTTTTCTGTTGCAATAATTGGTAGCTGAGTGGTGAGCTGTGAGGACTCCGACCGCCTTGGAAACTAAACATTCAATCTCAATTTTTTTTTGATAATTTCATTGCATATATCAATAGTTTACACTTTACAACAAGCAGAAATAATATCCGAAATTTGAGAAGAATCCTCTATCCAAGATGTAAGTTTCATGGAGACCCACAACTTCCAACTAGTACTTATAACAACAAATATTAATTCATATTCAAAATCTTCTTGCTTTTTTGATGCTCCCGCCATTTTAAAATACAAAAATGTTTCATTTTTTTGAGTCTAATTTTAATTAGCAAAAAACTAATAACTACTAACAACATAAAAAATTATAAAAATCTACCGATATTGTTTATATATTTTTGAACTAAAGAATAATTAGTTATTGACACTCAAAGTTGGACATGCAAAAACGAAAACATCAACTATTTTGAAATGGAGATAGTATTATAAAATATAGAAGTAGAACGTGATGCATTTGAGAGAATAGGAAAATGGATGTAGGATTTTAACACAAGCAGAAGAGAAACCGAAGGTTGAATGACATGGGATTTTAGTACTCTACTATATATGGCCTTGTGATGATCATGTATGTATTATCGTGTAGGGGTGTATTTAATAGAGTATCGTATAATACTATTATCTATTATAAGACAGAGGCAATTTCTTAATTTAATCAGCTGCATTACCTATACCTAATGTTGCACATTTTTAAGATATTTGATTGAATCTTTTTTGATGATTTTTGGTTGAAACATCATCCAAACAAATTCGATCTTGTAATATTACTTGATACCACAAACAATATAACTATCCAAACTCGATAAAATAACCAGTTGGTCCAGTATTCCAGTTACCTTATACCATCCAAAGTATATTATGAAACACTGCAAGTACAAACTCAATAATACACAAAGCTTATGTTCAATATATATGGCTGCAATGGAGAAGCAAGAGATGCAGAAATAGAAGAATGCGGTATAAACAAACTCCCGCGATCAGAACATGAAAATGGTCCTCCCAGAAACCTGTATGCAATGGAGAAGCAAGAGATGCAGAAATAGAATAATGCGGTATAAACAAACTCCAGCGAATAGAACAAGAAAATGGTCCTCCCACTCCCAGAAACCTGTATGCAAAATCATAACATTCTACTGAGCATCCGTCATTAAATTAGATAGACTAATCGAAACTAACTTATCTCCCATATGACGAATATTCAGATATCAAAATGTGACAACCTATTTCAACCTCCACCCTCGCCAGATGTTACCACTGAACTTATGTATCTCAAACCTCAATCGACCTCTATAAGGAAACCAGCAGTGCCAAACTTGGCTTTCTCTGTTGACTGTTGCTGCAGAAATTCAATATTGATGTGCACCTACTATCTACAACCGAAAATGGTTTTGAACTGAAAATGTTTGCAACAAGTCAAGATTACATGCAAATGTTTGTTGTATTTAATTCCCTGGAGGTAGTACTCATATATGCCTGACAAAAAAGGACACGAGAGTATGACTTTCTGCTTGAAGAACGGGGTAATGTTTACCCTGTCTCGTTCTTGTTCTCATTCGACAAAGTATCAAGCTTCGATTTATTTTCTGCAGCATTAACAGCAGAACTGAGAGAAACCGCGATCAAGAAGAGGAATCTGCATGCACCCTATGTCCATATGGCGCCTTCTTTGCTCTGCGCCAAGAACATCTTCTACAATTGGTGCCCCAACTAGATATCTCACAAGAACAATGAACATGATCTTTCTAGCCTAGAACAAAATTTTATAGCAATTATGCATATAATAAAACAATAAAAGAAAGTCCATCACAAACTTCAGTAACCTGAAACCGCTAAACGACTGATACCGCCCATACTTAATTATCAACCAGATTAGATTCTTTTCAATTTCAACATACTAAACCAATTCACTGTTTTATTCTTAGACTCGTTTTTCTTCTGATTCGATTTACGCTAATTAAATCGTTCAAAAGATAACCAGACATTCAAACTTATAAAGTGAACAGGAAAAGGATAAACAAAAAACGCCTCGATGGCAATATAACATGTGATCAAGAGCCTAATAATCCTCGGATAGTTTTTTATCTTCGAATTTCGGCATTATTAACAACATTATTATTTGGGTGGGGAGTGTCTGTATGACACTAAATTGTCACCTGTTCCATAGGAATTACGTGACATTATGTCACGATGTTTATGTTGCATGAAAATTGGTACATTTTAGTTTTCAGTTTGCAGAATTAGGGCCTGTTTGTTAAAACTGAATGTCTGAATCTGAAGTCTGAAGTCTGACAACAAGTGACTGAAAACTGAATGTCTGAATCTGAATGATAACTGAATCTGAATAATGAAATATTTAAGTGTTTGATAAAAGTTCACAGAAAAAGACTTAATTTAAGTCGAATTGACAAAATTGCCCCATAGCATACTTCGTTCATGTATATAAATTACTAAACGAGTCATTTGTATAAATATTATAATCTAAATTATAAATAGTATAAATATAATAATATGATTCAATAAATATTAAAATTTTATACAAAATAATTAATGTCATTCAATAAATTATATAATTATAAAAAAGATAATTAATGAAGGTAAATAAATATTAAATATTTAATTAGAAGTTATAATATATCTAAAATCCAAAAAGTAAAATATAACATAAACAGGGTCTAACAAACAAAAAATTATGATTATTAGTCATATATATGTATCGATTGCCTCATCACTTCTTCATACACACATTATATCAAGGTGTACAGTAATTGGAATATTCACCAATCACAGCCATTGGCAATATAAATCATTATCAACAATTACAATTGCAACTAATAAGCAAAATCTGTACCCAAATCAATATGAAAATAATATTTTAACAATAATAGTAACAAAAAGATGCAAAAAAAAATTAAAATTCAGTTTTAACCATAAGATAACGTTATCATAATTAAAATAGAGAATTACATTGAAAATATATAAAATAAAAAATAAATTGAATAGATAAAAAGAAAAATATTATTAATCCATTTGACAGAAATTTCCTCATCAATTGAAGTAGATAATTTAGAGAAGAAGTGTTGAAGAGAAAAGAAACGTGTAATCTCTAAGGTTAGATTTGGACAAATTGGTTGTTTGAGAGAATTGTGGGATTCAGTCATTAAGAGGAGAAAAATAAGTAGCAAATTTTGACTTAAAATTTTGTTAAGGATTTCATTCAGATCTGAATTTATTAAGTACTTAAATGTTTTTGTTAACAAACAGACTTAATGAAATAAGTACTTAATTAATTAATTTTAAGTACTTAATGGATTTAACAAACAGGCCCTTAGTGTGATGATGCTAGAAGAATAGAAGATATTGATGTTTAGTTACATGAACATTGATTTAGATTTATCAAAAGAGCAATTTATGTGATTGAAATATAATTTAATCCAGCCAATTATGACATCAATTTTGGTGACAATTTGTAAGAGACTATTTGCCTAATTGATGATTCCTTGAATGTTTGAATCAAGCAAGAGATCGAATCTGCCACTTTCCTTAACTTGCTAGTGTAATCTAAAGCATCAATTAAGTACGAGAATTTGTGGTAATCGAAAACACTAGTGAAACGATTCTAGGGTTTGAAAATCACTATCATTGCCTAATTATAAAAAGACTAGATGTTTGTGCACAGTTCAACCTGTGCGAGTTCGGTTATTATATTAAAATATATATTGTTACATTAATTTTTACATGATTATATGATGATAAATATTTCTTGTGAAATTCAAAATATGTGCATGGTAAAAATGATTAGATAAATATACATTATATATAGATAACTATTTTATTTTTAATAACTATGCTTAAATAATTTAATGTATAAAATAATAAGAGGCCTTTGCAAATTTTCAAAAAAAAACTAAATGGGAGTTAGTATGCAATTTAAATATGTGTCACTTGCTTATTGGCTAAAAAAGAACATGGGGCTTCACTCAAATAATAACTAACTCCACCCTTCCCCAATTAAATATAGTGTAGATGTACGAGAGATGGTGGTATATGTCTTACACTACTATCGGTACCCTGGTTCATGATTCAACTCTTGTAGTTACCAATAAGTTTTTCGTGATACCTACAAATCATGATGTATAATCAATTAAAACATGAACACGAAAAGGTACTGAAAAATAGAAGATTAATAACTGATAATCTGAGTTACAGTTTCTATATAAGTCTTAATGTTGTGTGTTAAGCCGTCAACACATACTGTATAAATTAAGGGTACATGAGTGATGAGTATATTGTCGGGAAATCCTGGCTCATTCATTTTCTATCTTGTAGACACACTCATTTTCAATTGACATCTTCGATTTGGGTTACATAACTTTTACCACAAATAAATTTATATTTCATAATCTAAAAATGTAACACTAATTCACTTCGTCTGATTTGAAACCGGGTAGCACTACATCATTCAATCGACTCACTATTCGTTTGTATATATTGTCAAACAAAATTACCTACTCGAATCTAGCAAGATCATATCGTGTCAATTCTTGCACGATCATATCATGTCAATAAGAACTAGAGAAAATAAATCATTCGGTTGCTTATTTGGAAAAAGATTAATTAAATCTTCTTTTTATAAGAGTGAGGATAATTTATTGGCGGAAAGAAAATAAACAATAAATAAAATCCTCAGTGGCGGAAAGAAAAAACAATAAATAAAAGGAAATTTCTTAAATTATGGAGATTTTTTTTCCAGAACGGTTCCGGAATTTCAATTAGAGTATGAAATTGGCTTTATTTGTTGAAATTGAAAATACATTTAAGTAATACATGATATATACAGTTAAACTATAAGAGTACCCTATTTCAGCTCCCCCACCCACAGACCCCCGCTGCTTCCCTCCCCCCCCCCCCCCCCCCCTCAATTTTTACTGAACAACATTTTAGCAACTAATCGAGAAAAAATGATAAAATAATTTTTTTGAGAAATTCCATAAGAGGTTGATCGTAAAATAAATTTGTTATGAACTCTCAATCATTAATCAACATATATGATATTGAAAATTCTCCCATTTCATACTTTAATTCGAAATTCGAAAGCGTTCCCGAAAAACAAGATCCGAAATTTAAGAAATTTCATATAAATAAATGTTAGATTTTTAGAATCAAATAGGAAACTGAGTTAACAACCCCGAAAAAGATCCCCACTTCGTCGGTATTACGCAACAAAGCAGTAATACAAACGCTAACTTTTTCTATTTTGAATTTTTGAATTTTAAAATTTGAAAAAAGAGTAACGTCCCGACAATTGAGTCAGCTTAGAAAATAAGCTAAGAATTGGAGTTATGAAACACTATAAAAGGGGTCTTCAAATTCATTCACAAAACCCTCACACTCCGCCGTTCATTACACACTCTACGCCAACATGGTATACTTTTGTCCCAAAACTTTGTCCACTTTCTAATTCTTTTTGTCCCAAAACTTTGTCCATTTTATATATTATTTTCGCTATTTGATTCACTTGTTGAAGTTTCTCGCAAAATTATGTTCATTTGTGTTTTTTTTTGCTAATTGATTTAATTACTCCCTCCGTCCCTAAAAAATTGTCACATTTTGACTTTTGTGGTAAAACATAACAAAATTTGATCATGAATTTCTATTAAACGATAATAAATAAGATAGTTTTGTGGGACGTTGTTAGATTCTTCTCAATATATAATTTTGAAACATCAACTTTTTATAATTTTTTCACATGTGGAATAATAAATATTTACGTTTTAAATCGGGTTTTGTTGACCATCAAAAGTCAAAATGTGGCAATCATTTAATTATTTTGGGACGGAGGGAGTATTAAAGTTTGCACAACCGGTAGGATTAGCTAGTGGCCACTAGACATTACTTGTCTCGGGACCGGATTGTGTTCGATTAGTTGTAATAGCAAAGGCCGTATTCAAAAAAGAAAAACAAGACTTTCAAGTTTGTAGTTTTGTAAAGTTTAACCTTATGTTTCTTGGCTATTGATTTAGTTATAGAAGTTTGTCCCATTTTGTTAGTCCTAGAATTGTTGTTTATTTTTGTTTTTTGCTATTGAATTAGCTTTGGCAGTTTGTCCCAATTTGATGTCCCATGATTATTGTTGTGGTAGTGATCTGACCGAAGCTGATTAGTATTTTTAATGTTAAGTCAATGTTTTGAATATGTTTTTTTGGCATTAGGTTGAGCTTTTCAAGTTTGTCCTGTAATTGTTGTTGCTTCCAAATACTTTTTTCGTTTCGATCTATATCTGAATGTATCCTATGGAAATGTAATGTTTTGATACTTCTTATTTGTTATTAGGTTTAGTTTTGGAAATTTCTCCTATCTTGTGTGCTGTATTTGTTGTTTATGTAGTCGCATAACCAAATCGAAATAGCATTTTGAATTGGAAAATAATTACTTTATCTGTTCTTTTGTTTTGTTTGTAGGCTTTGCCCAATCAGCAGACTGTCGATTACCCCAGCTTCAAGCTCGTTATTGTTGGTGATGGAGGAACTGGTACAATTTTCATTATTAATGAATGTGATTATATAACTGATTAGTATTTCCAAATAGTTTTTTCAAGTCTTTTTTTGTGTTCGATTTGATTAATACCTTGGGTTGCAATTACACTGATTTGTATTAATTATTCAAGTTCACTACGCTAGGGCGATTTTCCGTTCTTTTATTGGGAGTTGGTGTTAAGGCTAGCTGCAATAATTTTAATATCCCATTTCATCAGTTCCTGTAGTTATGTGATACATTGATAACTGGAAGATCTTGGTCACGTATGCACGGAAAATAGTTTAGTGTACTTATTGTCTTCCTCGGCTTATGGAAATAATTGTTTTCCATGGTGCAGGAAAGACAACATTTGTGAAACGGCATCTTACCGGTGAATTCGAAAAGAAGTATGAGCGTAAGTAGCATTTGTAGACTTTCATAACAAACTGGTTTAAGATGATTAGTTGATCACTTATTTTTGATACTGATTGGATGTATACAGCGACTATTGGTGTTGAGGTCCACCCACTAGATTTCTCCACAAATTGTGGAAAAATTCGTTTCTACTGCTGGGATACTGCTGGGCAGGAGAAGTTCGGAGGGCTTCGTGATGGTTACTAGTAAGTAGTCATTTCTGTGTAACTTATCTTTGTAGGATCATGTGGTTCCAGTTTTTGCGATGAACCCTGTTTCTATTAAGTAGTGATACTCAAATGACTTTATCTTGCCCATTGCAATGTGTATGTATCTTGCCTCTTGACTGTGATGAACCATATAATTTGTCAATTCAGAGTATATTGACTTGCCTTCTGCCTGCCCTGTTATGGCCTTGTAACATGAACTCCTTTTACGGTTTTCTAGGAAGTTATATCATCTGCTATTAGTGAACATATAGCCAATTTACTTTCATTACATACCATGTGCTACTAATTGCGTCACTTCTTTGTGAATCACTTTATGCATCTTCTTTGACATAGGATTACCTTTTCAAGTCCTGATGTTTGTCGTTTTCTTGTGCAGCATTCATGGGCAGTGCGCAATTATCATGTTTGATGTTACAGCTCGTTTAACATATAAGAATGTACCCACCTGGCATCGGGATCTTTGCAGGTATCTACTTGTATCCAGAGCTTGGCCGTCTGTTATTTACATCTAATACATGCAAGGAGACTGATTTATTTATTTGAATATTAGGGTGTGTGAAAATATTCCGATCGTTCTTTGTGGAAACAAAGTGGATGTGAAGAACAGGCAGGTTAAAGCCAAGCAAGTTACTTTTCACAGGAAGAAAAATTTGCAGTACTATGAGATATCTGCAAAAAGTAACTACAACTTCGAGAAGCCATTCCTTTACCTTGCCAGGAAGCTTGCAGGGTAAAGTCCTATAGATGATTCTTTTCTTTATATTCTTTACTAGAGTGGGTTGTATACACATACATGTATTGAAGACGCAATTGTTTCCTCAACATTTTTGCAGGGATTCAAACCTTCATTTCGTAGAGTCTGTTGCACTTGCTCCACCGGAAGTGCATATTGACTTGGCTGCACAACAACAGTAAGAACTCAATGTCCTTGTGTTTTTCAATCTTGAAAGACTATTGTCTAAGCTGTTCTCCACCAGCACTTTCTTGTTTCTTTCTTGCCGTGGATGGTGATAATGTTCTTTGTAGATTGCACAGTCGTACAGTATCACCACTTAATTAAAATGTGTATCTTAAATATTTTGCCATCAAAAAACAAGCAGATTTTGTCCCATAATTATAACTGGAGCTATGGGATTTGTATAACTTAATTGACTGGGTTTGAATTCACCAACCCATATATTTTATGTAAGGGATCGTATTTTAGAAGAGACTTTAAATTGGTTTTTCTGGTCTGAAAATTTGTCTTCTCTTCAAATTGGTTTATCTGCCATGACCTTTTTACTATTTGGTGTGTAACAGGCATGAACAAGAACTACTAATTGCTTCAAATCAGCCACTCCCAGATGACGACGACGATGCCTTCGATGGTTGATGAAGCTGCGGAAAATTAAGACTTTTTAAAAACAAGTTTGAATCTTTTCTTTGTGTTGCATGCCCTTTGGCAAGATATGTTGTAAATCAATGGATGCGTTCTAGTAGTAGCCTCGTAAGAGAGATGATTAATATGATACGGAACAAAAATGTACCCTTATAATATTTCAGCAGAGTATTGCTTGAACATAGAGTTCGACTCATGGTATTGGAATGTCTCCATTGCAATCGCCTAACCACTGACCACTAGATTATGCTCTTAAAACATCAGAATTATTGTTTTTATTATTACCATAACGGTTGCCCTCTTTAGGGTTGATCACTAGGTCTGCAGGTTGATAAGAGGATTGGAGGACGGTTCAAGCCATGTACAATGCATTTGTGAACCCTCTAAATCATCTTATTTCTTTTTCACATAATAATTTAATGATCATCAAATTTTTATACCCTACAATAATTTTATCTAATGAAATTCAATATTTTTCCGAAAAGATACATCAATCAATAACAATACACTACATACTCATCAGCTCCATACCTTTTCCACATTATTCAATGATGTAATTAGTGGGCTGAGCTTTATTAGACTTATGTTGAATATATTCAAACCCCCTAAAATTTCAACACCCCCAAGGCCCCAACTGGCCACTATACAAGTTCAATAGTTTTTTTTTAAAAAAACTTAGCGATGAGGGAGATTCGAACTTAAGACATTCTGTTCACTAGCGACAACCTTTTTTACTAGGCTATTCGAGTACCTCTACACAAGTTCAATAGTTAAACACGTTTTCAACACTCATTGGGATTAACTATGACAGACATTAACATAATAGTAGTATGTTTCACATGAATATTTAAGGTTGTAAGGTTATGAAGTAATTTTTGTATTATTGGCCATTTTAGGTTACAATTTTAAAGCCATCAATTGTATATTTGGAAGATTGTGATGCAACATTTTTTATGATAGTACTCGATATTCATATTCTTCTGAGTATGTACATAAAGTTTTGAGCCAGTGTAAATAAATTTTGGGGAGAGTAATTTGAAACAAAAGATGCATTATAGCTACATACGAAATTAATGAGACACAACTTTTTTTGTTACCAAAATTTATCGGGGAGAAAATTACAAAAAAAAAAGACATAACCAATCTTAACATGCAAGTATGAAGTATGCAACACTTTCCTCTTATCTTTGCCACTTTTTATAAAGTTTAATTTGTAAAATAAAATCTTAGCTCAATATATGTTAGTTTACTCATTCAACTTTCGAAAAGTGGTAAAGATAAAGGTCATTCAGCATTATCTATATATTACTCCTTTTTTCAAAAGTCCAATAATGAAGATATTAAATTAAATATATATCAATTATTTTATCTAATTATCATTCTACTTTAAAAAATCTGTTCAAAACTAGTTGTCATTTTCTAATTTCTGACACTTTTATCATGTGTTCCTTATTTATTCTTATCAAATGTAACTAAATATTTTCATTAACTAAAAAGTACACCATGTAAATAAGATTATTTGTATCAACAATTAATTGTAACTTCTGTTAATTATTTAAAAATTTATAGAGTGAATAAAATCACATTGATTTCAAATCAATATGCACTTTAGTAAATAATAATATGGGCATATTTTTTGAAAATTGACGAAGAAAGTATTATACAATAATATTATAAATAATAAACACATCAATTTTTTTTTCAATAATAAATTATTAGAATGAAATATGAAAAAAATTATTTCAACAAAATTTAAATTTAAAAATTTTCAAGTAATTAATCTGAAACAAATATTTTCAAACTATTGAGTTATCAAACGTCAATCAACCTTATTTGAAGTGCCATAAATCCATAATTAGTGGGGAATAAAATTATGTTGAGGATGGAGTAGAGTTTGAAGGGGGTAGGCACCCAACACAATTGTCGCCCACTCCATAAATCCCTTTGTCCGATGCAGATAAAATATTACACTTGTCATGTCTCATATGGATTCATCTCAACATGTTCATGTTCTTGTGACTATCATTTTTCGGCTTTAGTCTGTAGGATACTTTTCTTCTAATCGAAAATTTTGAGGCTTGCACATTTAGGATAATTTATTATTATTTTTTTGAATAATTTGGGAGTTACATAGAATAGTTGGTAAGTGAGAATACTATCATATTAAAATTTGATTTTATAAAATAAGTATGAAAGTGGCATATCAACGGTCTCTATACATTTTTATTTTGAAATGTTCGAAGAAAAATGAAAATTTAAATTTGAATTGTATAAAAAAACGAGACTGCTCGTGAAGTCTTGTAACACATAATCACATGAACGCATAGCATAAATAAAGATACTGGACATCTTGATGATGATGCATATGATTATATGAACATGAATACCAATAATAGTGTTCCTTTATAACCGACTTCATCTGGTAAAGTGATATTCTGAGTAATCACTCTTTACTTTTTAAGCTTTGACCTTTTAAGGTAAAGTCGACATGTGGGATTAGATGATGTATTCATTGAATCACAGAGTTGGTATAGTTTTACTAGGTTAAACTTTGAAATAATATAGGATGTAAACTTATGAATTTAATATTTTCATCGATATTTTATTAATCGAACTTGTAAAATGATATTAATTTATTATGATTTGGTTTGATCAGTATGGTTTACTTAATATTATGTCAGTTCGACTTATATTTACATGACTAGTTATGGGAATTTTTTCCTGCAAACACGACTTTTGTTCTATTCTTAATTAACAATGAAGAATTTTGTCCTAAATAAGTCTTTGACAAAACTCAATTAGTCCAAGACTCGGTGTCATTATGTTAATACAAAATGGGATGACGGGTCTTTCAGTTCTTACGAAAGCTCTTTCTTTCCAGTCAAAAAATATAATAATTGTATCTTATCTTATAACCTCACTCGACTGAGAGTCTTTTAAATGTTGTAGATGGAAGTATACCTCACTCGAGTAATAACTATAAATCCACCCTTCCAAAAAACCACGGACCTTAGAGCCAATATATATAATACTTTCTTTGCTCACAATACTTGATTATTTAGCCAAAAAGTTCTTTATTAATAGGTTAATAAAATTTAGTATTATACCCTATAAAATATTTTCAAAATGAAAATTAACCTCTAAAGCAATGATAAAAAAAAAGTATGAGTAGAAAAGTACATTGAATTTCGTAAATAATCAACTATTATAAAAAAATAAATTTATTCTAAACAATTAAGTATCGTGAAACGGAGTAAGTATTTGAATGTACCAATATAGAAAATCAGAAATGCACAACCGGGTGACATAAATTAATACTGCTGGAGTATAAATTTAATAAATAATTGCAGACTGAGAGCAGGAAATACAAATGGGTTGACTGATGAGTTTAAAGAGCAGAAATGATCATCTTCTACAAACATATTTCCACCACTAAATGAGGGACTCTAATTCCCTTATTTAATCATCACAATAAAACAACACATACACAAACATAAAAACAACTCCCTACTGGAAACTTGTGTCCAGAATACCTCCCCTACTGCATTCCCCCCCTACATTTTCTCATACACATACATTTAAGCACTTGTAATAAACATCAAACTTAGAGACAAAATGGCTAAGGAAATTGTCATGATCAAGTTGGCATCCAGAGTGGCTGCGGGACTACTGTCCGGGGCGCTCACGCCTACTGTTCCTGATGGTGCAAGGCCATAACTGCCAGGCGTAGTTCCGGATACTGTTGTGATTGGAGCACCGGTACCCGTGCCACTCCCTGTACTAGTGCCTGTCCCACTCCCTGTGCTAGTACTCGAGCCAGCTCCGTTGCCAGAGGGGGAAGTCGAGGATGAGGGTGTTCCCGTTGAAGGCGTGCCGGTCGTTGGTGTACCCACACTACCTCCATTCCTGCACAAGATTAAAAAATCAACTGATGATTTTGGTTACAATAATAAATGCAATCCTAGTTTCCAAACATACATATATATATATATATATATATATATTCAAGAAAGTACAGCAAATTAAATTTCTAAACATAGTCGGTGAAAACAGGACAAAAATAATATTCAGTTTGCTGGAGAATCAGGTCCTCAATAGTATAATATTTCCAGTTTTGTTGGATCCTAAATATACCAATTACTTGAAAACTATAAAACTTAGATACGTTGAACACAATTTTAGTAAATCCTTTTTATTCAAATACTCAACCATAAAATAACTTGAAAAAGATAATCTTCACTTCAAGAAATAAGAAAATCTCCAAAGTAGATCTAACAAGAAATACACTTACCCTGGGCCAGAAGGGTACACACAGGAGGAAGATTGACCTGTACACCAAAGTTTTACACAACGTTAACATTAACATGTCCCGATGCCTTTGAAGAGGCTCCCGCCTTAACGGGTTCGTTTAAAAATTAGTTTGAGGGAGGAGGTACATACTAGGGGAACTTGAAGTGACAGTTGCAGTGCCTGAAAAATCACAGCTTAAAGCAGCTTGACCCTTCTTTTGGTAATAGCTATTAACAGCCCAGCTGCAATGATCTTTGACTGTGTTGGGGTTATAACAAGCACCACTTTGTCCAATAGATGAGCAATCAGCTCCATTTGAACAAGCATAATCTATGGTTTTTTGAAGCTGAGCTTCAGACACCCCATCTTTACATACACAGAAAGCAGCATCTGTATAACAAATTCAACACCATAAACAACCTCATATTAGCTCAAATATGCTACTTGTATAAAATGATATACAAAAAGCTTTAAAAAATTAAAAAGATAAAATCAAGAATGGTTAACAGCAATGGAGTAACCTCAAAGGAGAAAGGGTAAAACATGGTACTTCTCATTTAAACGGGTAAAAGGTCGTATAGTATGCAGCCTTACGTATAGTAACATAGAGACTGTTTCCGAAACATATTTAACGAGTTCATAAATATTCGGTTTGTATACAACTTATAAACAAAAATATTTAAACTTGATGGAAAAAACATGAAAGAAAGAATCAAGAATATATGGCTAGGAGCACTACAGTTGCTAAAAACAAAAAGGGTAAAAACATAGTTTTTGTACATAAAAAGAAGATAAATGAAATAATGCATTGATGAGTAAAGAAGCTTACTTGAGTGACCAACAATGGCCAAGAAAGCAAGTAAGGAAACAAAGAAAACAGCCATTGATTTATTGAAAGATCTTAACTCAAAATGTTGAACAAGTTGAAACTAAAGTGTTTGTAAGAGACAGAGAGAGACAGAGTAGAATATGTTTGTGAGTAAAATGGGAAGTAATGTGAATTTGGCAATGGGATTTAGGTGTTGTATAGACACGATTGCTTTAGTACTAAGGTTCTAGGGTTGTATCATGTTACAATAATTGACAAAACTGTTGTAGTACTTTATATAAATGTGGTCAGGATATTAATATAAACTAAAATATAAATAAATCATGGAAATCAAGTTACTTTAAGAAAAATGTGTGGTAGAATTTTAATTTCAATTGTAAATTATGTTATGAAAAGTTAGGGAATAACTTTTTTATATATCTTCCCTAGTTACATCATTAGTGTCTACTAATTATAATTTTATATGTTTTTATATAAAGTGAGGGAGAATAAGGCTATTTGGTGAGTTAATAATCTAGGGGTATCCAACTTGATCTTCTACCAAGAGATTTCGGGTTCGACTCTGTTGAAAGAGTATTTTCTTACTTCCTTTGAAGCTTAAACCCGCATTATTAAATTAGTTCAAAATTTCTAGAGACTTTGTTTATTGAAAATTTACAAAATATTTATTATGTGTAATTGGTATTAAATTTTGGACTTATTCTTATATTATTAATTAATTTTAATATGAAATTTTGAATTTCAAGTTGATATGTGGGCATATTTGAGACGAAATTCCCATCATTACAAACCTTCAAAGGTCATACTTAAACAATAATGATTGGTTGAATACGAGGCAAAAACAAACATGAACATCAATCCGTTGTAGTCTAGTTGGTTAGGATACTCGGCTCTCACCCGAGAGACCCGGGTTCAAGTCCCGGCAACGGAATTCTTTTTTCCCAAATAGTAAGTTCAGTGCTCATTCTTTTCATCATCTTTTCTTTATCTAGATTATACATGCCTATCCTCTCTAGTATGAGTTGTTTCTTCTTTTTGTTCATTTCAAAACATCAATAGCTGGCAGTTGGTGGGAGAGAGAAAGCTAGTGAAATACTACAGTAAGTTGGAGGTTGACTGACTCTAGCCGTTGTCTAGGAGGCGGATTCCACTACATTACATAATTTGTAAGACAATAAACTTATAATGAACAACTTCGTTTTTCCTCTGAACATCATCTTGCTTGAATTTTTCACATTAAAGTGGAACATTATAGAGCGAGGCTGAAACAATAATCTTTCGAGAGAACTCGAGCCAGATCTCTCATTAGAGGCTGACTTCATATCACTATACCAACCATTTGTAAAAACTGGAATGGCAAGGCCTTCGAATAAATCATATTTCTTCCTTTCTGTTTGTCTGGCTATTGTCAAGAAAGAGCTTTGACCACAGTTCTTACAATTGTTTACTAATAGATTTCGATATCCATGTAGTACTTTGACCACAAAACATGGCTTCCATTACAATAACTATTGAAGAAAAAGGGAATTGAAAACATAAACAATGAAATGAATAAATATAATAAGCAAAAGAATACCTATGTACTATCACGGTTTTGTCATCTGTATGGCTCCCTAATGCAGCTTTGAACTTCTTTTAATCTTTGATTATAAAAATGTGTATACTTGCTAGACGAGGTTTTCAACCTCCAGAATAATACCACAACTCATTATCTTACCCGCACCAGCTCAAATTTCGCCAGGGAATAAACTACAATTCAGTTTTTATGTCAGGCAGCGTAACCTTGAAGAGCTTGAATATTCAAAAGGATTCCTGACTTCCAGAGGACTGGTCTGTTGTGGACAGATCCTTAACTATCACAACTGATCAAATCATTTTCTTATATAAGGCTTCTGGCATATTAGTAGTCTCTCATTACTCCCATTCTCGGGATCAATTATCCGGGCTTCCCATCGAATTTGTGAAGCAAGTGCTCTAGCCTGTTCTATGGCTCCCAATTCATCAGAAAGTATTACCCATCCCTGCTAATCAACCAGAGTCTTATACATTAGCTACTTAAAGGATGATTATGATATTTCAAGGAGTTGTTAAGCTGGTATTCATGAGATTATAACAAAGGGCCCAGGGAAGACTGAAGGTGAGATGAGAAGTACCTCAGGCCGAAGGATACGATCCATCTCAAATAATATATCGATTATGCTGCATCTTTGCAATTTAAGGAGCGAGAGGAGCCCTTTTGCATGAAGCATGTCATATGTACGTGGATATGTAGGAAATGGTTCGCACCTGTATCCAGTTGATAAAGAGGTTTACACTTCATTATCACACCGCACAATGCTCACTTATCAGCAAGAAGAAAATATTTGTGTGGTCTATCTATTGGTTATTCCTCTTTTGGCTAATAAACAGAAGATGTCTTTGTAAGACAGAGAACCTCCACACTGAGATACTAACGGACTGGGAAGATATATGTATGGTTTGGGTACCACTAAATGATCAAACTTAACTCTCCTTAATGCAATTGCTACCAAAAGGAAGAAACTGCAAATGAAATTCAATTGTGAAAAAAAGCAGAGATGCAAGTTTTCAGGGAAAAAGACGCCTCTCACCAGTCATGCAGAACACCTGCAAAACCTCGATTTACTATGAGAGGAAGCTTATTAGGTGTGCTAGTTGGAACAACATTCATCACCCAAACAGACTTTCCAGATTCCAGTAGGGCAGCATTAAGACCTCCATAATGAGCATTCATATCCATCACATTGCGGACCAGGTTGTATGGAGGCAACGGATCCTCATCTCCTGGCCTTTTTGGATGGTCTGAGAAAATTAAAGGAGAAAGTAGTGACCAATAATTGCTTGATGAAGATCTCCAGAACTCCATGTCTTCAAAAAAGTCATCAGTAGGAATTCCTGTAGGGTTACATGAATCAATACAGGCGAGCTACAAACATCGACCGTGAAGTTATACTTCATTAAATAAGGGTGAGGGAAAAAGCTAACCATGCAACTCGAGGTCGATGGAGGTCAGAGAATCATTCTGAACTGGCAACCAAAGTTTGCTAGTAGTGCCACTTATACAATACACAAGAGGCCTATAATATGATTGAACATCCTCTCCTTCACAAAGAGGTACGACACCTGTCCTGTAAGTGTCGGGGATACTAGTTTAAAACTATGAGAAGGATAGTATGTTCTGGATGATCACCAGCAAACCCGTGTATGTCTAGTCAATGCATGGAGCTTTAAGTATAGAAAGCACACCAGAAAGACGTAGATGCAAGCCTCACCTGGACGTATAGCATAGGGCATCTGTTGTCTTCTGCCAAATGGAGGTTTCATCTTGCTGAGCCACAAGATTCCAACAAAGTTTTTGGGAAAAATCTTCAATTGGACTTGAAATCCTTCTCCGCTTTCCATTTATGGAACTTCCGTGCTGAGTGCTTGATGGTGAGGTTAACACGATGTAACCACCTGGCTTGAGTACCCGGTCAACTTCAATTAGGAAAACACCACCTGGTGCACAATACAAAATATCAGTACAAACAAAATTAATCCAAAGATAAGTAACAAACCCTGTTCCACGTGTACTGCTATGAAGGTACTATTGTTGTTTCTGGGAATAGAACTTACTAATAATAGTGTTAAAATCTAGGAACTAGAATTACATTACTCTCAAGCTTCAGTTACACAGATTTTAAAAAATCGAATCCGAGGTAGTTAAATAAACATTCTTAGGCTAATAAAGAAATTGACCTCTAGCGTCCCAGACAATACTGCACTGAGCACAGTGAACCATATCATACGATAACGCTGGAAAAGGTAGCTGTTTAGAAATGAAATTTCCAATAACAGCAGGAAGTCCTCTCTCAAGGGACACTTGAACTTGGCTTCCCGTTGATTCATAAGCTGCTACACAAACAGCCATCATATTAAGTGACAGCAAATGAGCCCCAAAACTGCCAAAGCCACAACCAATATCTAGAACATTGTGCACCTGAAATTTCCAGGAGGTGAAGGATTTTCAGCAAAAAAAAAAATTACATTGCAAAACCCCCCTTTAACTGATGGAAGAATCATCAGGCACCTATTATATAGAACATTTCCTTGAAAATAAGGATACATACGTATGCTGATATGCATGTGTAGAAATCAAATATATGTGAAGTGTTTCTCTAGTTGAGATAACATGGATTAGCATCTAAGAGAACTGCAAAAGAGAAAATTTTGAGTACTCACGCCAGCTTGAGGAAATTCAGAGTCACTCTCAAGCCCAATCAACTCAGCGATGAGGTGAGCATAATCTTTCACGCCATCAAGCATTCCATCGTCGGAGTGAAATGAAATTTGATTTTCCTCAAGTAACATAAGTCTAAATTGAAAAACAAAAATCAATGAGGAAATCCAATAATATGAATAACAGAACACGCGCACGTACAAGGATTAGTTAACAGAGGGGAAACATATTCAGTTAAGGTTGTCACACATTTTTGAATTGACTAAAGTCACTTTGTATTGATTCCTGAACTATTTATACTAACTGATAACATTAGATAAACAATACCTTTTTGTCATACTTCCGGATGATAGGAACTGCTCCTTAGTTAACTTCAGGTTTCCGCTCCATATGATATCTCTACCAATTGGCCAATTTAAGGGAATCTTATAGTCCCTAGGTGGACGAACCAAACAAAGATGCCAGTCACGTGGTAATTCACAATGCCTATCAAACTCCTCACCATTTTCAAATCCAGTTGCCAAATTTGTAGATACATTATAACAAGGCACATAATTCTCTCTATCCTTCACACAAAAGTCTACATTTTGTAAACGATTATCATTGAATGCTAAACTCTTGAAGTCCAAGAAATCATTTGTTGCTTTCTCCTTTAACCTCCTATAAGTTCTATAATGATCTTGTCTCCCAATAACAACTGAATCAAAAACACTTGATAAAGACGATACCAACAAGGCAATCAAAACCAGAACACTAACCAGACATAATACCAACCAATTGAGTGGTGGTTTTGGGCCGAACAGTGTGGATAATCTTCTAGACCAGTACCTTTTCATATCAAAATACTTCAACCTACTATGTACGAAATTCGATTCTACAAAATTTTCAGAGCAATCACTCCACCACTCAGACCTCTTGTCTCTTACTGCAAAATCTGTAATCTATCATGCAATATAGTCTCTCATATACACTTCTATGAGTCCGATTTTTTCCAACTTGCATTCGTTAAACTCGCTATTAAACCTCACTGTATGTCCAAAACACATAATTACCTCATATTTCCACAAAACAGCCTAAAAATGGCACCAAAAGAAACCAAATTCACACAGCTCAAATTCAACTCTCAAACAGCAAAAGAACCCAACTTTACACAACAAGAATCCAACTCTCATATGGGGTTCTCTAAAAACCAAATACTCTTCAAAAGAAATACACAACAACCTTTTTTTTTTGCAAAATTCAGCAAATATTTACTCAGATCAACCTGCATTACAAAAAACCGAACCATATCAAGATTACATAATATCTTCACCATTTACATATTTCTAGATTGCATTTTAGCTACATATGACAACATCTCAAAGATCCAAATCAAGAAATGCAAATCATAAGCATTATATACACATACCCAACAAAAAAATGCAATAAACGAATATACATGTTGAGCTTTGCACAATTGTACCCTAATCAATGAAGCTTTCTGATATGCTTTCGCTTTCTACGTAATTTCATATGCATGAATTAAAAAGATAAATACGAGTATTTTTTATTAATTTCGGATCAGTTTAACTTACGTTTTCGTTATTTTGTGCATTAAGATATAAAAACAATATAATCCGTAATAACTAATAACATAATATTATAAAAAAAAGTTAAACATAAACCAAATGATACTTCACTTATTTTAAACTTAATTGGTGGTAATAATTGCCAAACAGAATTGGAGATAGTTTAGTTTAATTTCGTTTGCCCTTTCATTTGTTTTTCATTTTTAAATTAGTTAACTTTTGGATAAAGTCCATTGAAGTGAAAGTATAGTTAAACATAATTTAAACGAGTGATCTGAATGGAGGTTAAAAAGATTGAGTGATTTATTTTTTGTATTAATTAATGTAGTGTTAACTAAATCTGAGTCATTGGATCAACTTATTTTCAATTTTTAAAATTTTGTTATCCTTATAAGTAAATTTGGTTATGCTAGTTTCTCTTTAATGCACATAAGTTAAATAACATACACATAGATGAGATTCAAAAATTGATAATACAAGAATAGCATAGGTTAATTAAGGTGCAATGTATCTTATATTTTTAGTTTCTTACCTACTAACGGAACGAAATAATTTAACTAAATTCTCAAATAGATACTTCCTATATTATAAATGAATAGCATAAATTGAATATAATGATATGTGTTTCTTACAATATCACATTCTAGAAATTATTTCAGTAATATAATAAAAATATTATTTGTATTCAAGATTTGAATTGAAATAAATGGATTAGAGATTGAAAATTGAGGAAATTGGATTTGATGGACGAGGAAAGTGATGGTTCTCTATGGATAGGCACGCACATTAAGAAAGAAGAAAGCACCAATTAGTCAATTACAGTAACAAATAAAAATGAATGTAGCCAAGGGAACACTATATATACCCAAGAATCGTGCTTGTTAGAGGAGTGAAATTATACTTTTATCCATCACTTAGTTCTCTCAATCACTGCATTTTTAAATTGAGGGGTAAAATAGAAAATTTCACCACTAAAATTCACTATTGTATAACAGATTACTTTTTCTTATAGTAGCTGCCGATATCCGCTATAATATAATTTACTTTTCTTATGAAATATTGTGAATGTACTAATTCTTACAAATTATGCTTCAAATGTCATGCTAAAAGATTCTTGCTAGTGATCAAAAGATCCTGGGTTCGAAATTTACCGCTAATTTACAACAAAAAAAAAGAGTCAAATGGGCTTAGTCACTCATTTATTTTTATATTATACTATTTACATATTAATATATATTTAGATTTGTCATAATATAAATATAAATCTACTTATGATTAAATTTATTTTACTACAACAGTTAAATTTATTTATTTTTTATAATGAGGACTTATCAAATGCAATTTAGTTAAATTAAATTTTGTTTGTGATCAATATAAATCCATTTATGATCAAATTTATTTTATTATTATGTAATTCGCTAAATAAATGCCGACAACTACATAAATAGAATAGCTCTTGGATTAGTTTAAATGTGATATACTCAAATAATTGTGATTAACAAAAGCTAACGAATTATAAGCTGATTGTATGCAAAAAGACACCCCATAGATCTCCTCAATCATCGGATTTATCATAACAATATATTTTTCTTCTTCTCTTTTTGGATCTTTATCATCAAATTTCATCTCCTTTTTTATTAAGGTAATTCTTCTTCTTCATTATACTCAATTCATCTTCACTCTTTATTTTCGTACATACTTCGTTATGTGCTTATGTTGTAATTTGTTTTTTGTTTATAAATATCTATAAAAATCTAATCTTTATTGGATTCTATCTCTTACATGTATATCTGAGAGAAAATATTGAAAAATATCTTCCAAGGGTCATCATTTTTTGGCTTAGATCCGTTAAAAACTGGTTTATTTTGGTAATGTATGTTATTTTCAATGATCTAGATTTATCCATCGTTTTATGCTCGTAGTAAATAATAATGTGATGAGCAATTCCATTTGGGGTTATGATTCTTGATTTTAGGGATCTCTATATACTAGAACATGTTGGTAATTGTACTATTGTAGTGTGATCTGTGAATTTAGGATGATGTTGTTTTGTACTTTATTCATGCAACATACATTAAGTTGTCTCAATGCCTTTGAAGAGACTCCCGTCTTAGTGGTGTAAGTAGGGTCGGATAGTATGCAACCTTAACCTAGAATGACAATTGACAAGGAAGGTGTTTTTATTATATTCAAGATCTAGAGAATATTACATCTTTAACTCCATACACATGAAAATAATTAATGTAAACATTGAAGAATAAAGTATCTAAAATGCATATGCTAATGCATAGGTAAGACTGTAGTTTTTGGATATTCTGCATCTTTCTTTGGGTAATATTATACTCCTTGATAAATATAATAATCTAAGTTTTTTTATTGGCTTTGTAGCTTCATAACTGGAAGTGGGAAATAATATTTTAATGTGGTGTTGTCTTTACCTGTCTGCTGACCATTTTTCGTTTTTACCATTCTTGTCTGCCTTTGATTTTCTGGTTTGACTTCAGGTGTTTGGCATAAAGTTTACGTCATTGAATTAATAAAGAAAAATGGTGAATATATGTTGCATTGGAGCTGGATATGTTGGGGGGCCAACAATGGCGGTGATTGCACTGAAATGCCCGGAGATCAAGGTAACTGTTGTTGACATAGCGACGCCCAGGATTACAGCTTGGAACAGTGAGCAGCTGCCAATTTATGAGCCTGGACTCGAAGAGATAGTGAAGCAATGCAGGGGAAAGAATCTCTTCTTTAGCACTGAGGTTGAGAAACATGTTGCAGAGGCGGATATCGTCTTTGTCTCTGTTAATACCCCTACAAAGACTCAGGGTCTAGGAGCTGGAAAAGCTGCTGATCTGACTTATTGGGAGAGTGCAGCTAGAATGATAGCAGATGTCTCAAAATCTGCAAAGATTGTCGTTGAGAAATCCACAGTTCCTGTCAAAACTGCAGAGGCAATAGAGAAAATTCTGACTCACAATAGTAAGGGAATCGACTTCCAAATTCTATCCAATCCTGAATTTCTAGCTGAGGGAACTGCGATCGCTGACCTTTTCAAGCCTGACCGTGTCCTCATTGGAGGTCGTGAAACTCCAGATGGTAATAAGGCAGTCCAGACATTGAAAGCAGTTTATGCACATTGGGTTCCCGAGGATAAGATAATTTGTTCTAATCTTTGGTCTGCTGAGCTCTCTAAGCTTGCTGCTAATGCTTTCTTGGCACAAAGAATTTCTTCAGTTAATGCCATGTCTGCACTATGTGAGGCAACTGGTGCAGATGTCACTCAAGTGGCGCATGCCATAGGCACAGACTCAAGAATCGGTCCCAAGTTCCTCAATGCCAGTGTTGGATTTGGTGGTTCTTGTTTCCAGAAGGACATTTTGAATTTGGTGTATATTTGTGAGTGCAGTGCCCTCCCCGAGGCTGCTGAATATTGGAAACAAGTCATTAAGGTGAATGACTATCAGAAGACTAGATTTGTAAATAGGGTGGTGGCTTCAATGTTCAACACTGTCGCCAACAAGAAAGTAGCGATCTTAGGATTTGCTTTCAAGAAAGATACTGGCGATACTCGCGAAACGCCTGCCATCGATGTTTGCAGAGATCTCCTAGTTGAAAAAGCCCAGTTAAGGATATATGATCCACAGGTTCCTCTAGAGCAGATGCGGAAAGATCTTACTATGGCGAGATTTGATTGGGACCACAATGTAGCTCTTGCATCTTTGGGTGATGCTGAACTCAAACAACTTACTGTGGTTCATGATGCTTATGAGGCGACAATAGATGCTCATGCTGTTTGCATTCTGACAGAGTGGGATGAGTTCAAAACTCTTGACTTCAAAAAGATATATGATAAGATGCAGAAACCCGCCTTCGTGTTTGATGGTAGGAATGTCGTAGATGTAGGCAAGCTGCGCGAGATTGGTTTTATCGTATACTCTATTGGAAAACCATTAGATGCATGGTTAAAAGATATGCCTGCAGTAGCATGAAGGTCAGCAACTAACGGATAATAGTGCACTATTTAGAATGATTGAAATATTCTTCACGTTTAGATCGATTAAATGTTCTAGTCATTACTTCCCAACGTTAGTTTTTCATTGGGCAGCGACAAATTAGTTTTTCATTGGGTAGCAACGAGTATTTATCTTTGAGTCTGTAGCTATTTAGTATGCAGACACACAAGCTTGTTCTTTCTCAGACGATATGATATATGTATGTCAGTTCTATCTTCTTATAATCTAGGGATCCCTAGTTTGCTATATATGTATTTGCTATATATGCTATTTAGTATGCAGACACACAAGCTTATTCTACTATAGATTTTTTTGTACTGGGCAGTTTCGTTTGCCTTGAATGTGTAGATTACACTGGGAAGACCATTAATACAATCTGTCCAAAAGCTCTGTTCTTATCGATTTTTTAGCAACCACCATCTCGTGTCCTTGCAGTAGAGGGTTTCTCATGCAGTGAACCACGCAACATTTAGCGGGTAGGCCATGCATCCATATACTTTTGTTTTTCTGAACCTCGTGATGAGGATCGATCACAAAGCCTCAAGATTCTAGTCAATGCGTTGTATTTATCGCAAGTTAATATGATGCCAATTCTTTGAGGATAAATATACAGAACAGAGGATTGAAGAGTTAAGACTTATGAGCAATGACATTAACTGGAGGCAACTACTATGCAAGAAATTAAAACTAACTGAAATTAAATTGTTAATTATTATAATCTTTCAACCGGCAAATTTTAAAGAGGGTAGAGAATTATTTTATCATCCCATTTTTATAGGAACTTTTGTACCAGAAACAATGCTTATAGGAGAAGCTTCAAGTAAATAAAAAATTGCTCCAATATGGAAAATTTAACAACATTTCCATAATGATGGCTAAAAGCTAACAAAAAGACATGTAAGGGTCCCCAATTCATCATCCAACAAGAAGTAAGAATCTCAAGAAAGAGATGGTGCACTTATCGTAGTCGATAAGAAATGAATAGACTAAGCAAATATCAAGAAATTCACCAACTATGTCAACGAACTAAAGATAAAAAAGAATGGCAAAAGGGAGCAAGAAAACTCCCACTATGCGTGCAACTCGCGCTTACAGGTACTTCAAGAATCGTTTTTAAGCAAAAAAGGTTTCGTTTACTATTTGAAGGCTAATTGGAGTGCGTAACTGATCTTATCTCCAACAACTACCAAGAGGGCAACTGTACATTACCACTGTCATCCTCATCCTCTCCAGGAGCAGGGAGATTTAGATCGAATAAGTCATGCACTTCTGGTTTTTCGGACTCAGGAGATTGATCATTTTCGATTTCCTCATTACCGCCACCACCACCACCAACAAGAAAATGTGACCTCTTGTGGCCACCAAGAGCTTGACCAGACTTGAAAACTCTCGGGCAGAATGGGCACACATGACCTTTCTGCTTCTTGGACTTGCTAACCTTTTTCTCTGATTTACCTTTCTTGTTTCTGAAAGGTTGCTGATCACCAACATTGTCTACATCCATACTGTTTTCACCATTCTCATATTTCGGTTGTGAATTCATATTTGCTTTTTTATGACAAGGGCGGTGTCCCCCGAGAGCTTGATAAGACTTGAAAACCTTCTTGCAGTTCAAGCACTCATATTTACTCTTCTTACAAGGTGGATTAGATACTTCTGCAGCAGCATTATCTGCTACTAGTTCATCCTCATCCCAAATATCAGTTTTTTTCCTTTTCTTGGATTCTTTCTTGTCCAAATCCAAGGAAATTCCACCATTACGAAATCCATTCTCATTGGTTGATTCGGTTCCATATCCCCTACATTTTTGTCTTTTCGTCGAATTGGCACACTCCCAGTAAGCAGCACTTGTGCGAATCGCATCAACAGAAACCTCCGATTCGCCTTGAGTCCCATCACCTAAGAAATACCCTGAATCAGAATTCTCTTGCTGAACCATCTCTCTACTATCATTCTTCCTCAACTCCATATCTCCTATTTTCTCCTCATCTAGCTCCTCCCTCTTAACAATCCTCATCTCAGCAGAAGACAACGACTTAGTCTCCAAACCATCGGAATTGTTATCAGAAGATTCCTCAACTGAGTATACACGACCCTCCTTACTAATAGCATCCCTAGACAACATCATCAAACAAACAGCTACTTCCTCTTTCTCTAGCTCATCAACTTCAGAAACAGATGATGAAGCATAATTATTAGCTAAAGAGAATGAAGTATTCTTGATAATAACTCTCCTGTACCTTTTACATCTTGATTTTCTTACCTTTCTTCTCTCTTCAGTTTCGGTTTCAGCATCAGAACAACTCCCATAAACCAACTTCTGATTCTCACTAGTCCATGAATTATCATCTCTATTTCCTCCCCCTCCCCCCCTCTCCTTCTCTGAATGGCAAGCCATGTGACCACACAAAGCCTTCAACGACTGAAAAACTTTACCACATTGCTTACAAACTTTCTCTTGAGGTAAAGGGAAGTTCTGATCAACTGCCCTCCATGTTTTCTTGGGATTTTCTCTCAGCCCATAATTCCCTTGACTACCCTGCCCTCCAAATTCATCCATTTTCACTTCTTTCTTGGAAAAATTTGCCCCCCCATCAAGTGAAGATGACACCTTTCCATGTAAAAAAGATTTAAAAAGTAAGTTACATAACTCCAATGTCTTCGAATAGACTCCCGTCTCACCGGGTTAAAATAAATCAACTTGATTCAGAAACAAAACATCGAACTACTCAGATGTATCAATTCTTGCATACACATCAACAAGTCCGAGTATAGTATGGAACCTTACTCGTGTGAAAACACGAAAAATTGTTTTGAATGTATCAAACTACTTAGAAATATGACTAGTTAGATTAGTAAAAAAAAGGGCAAATGAAAAGAAGTTAAAAAGTACTTACATAAGTAGCAGATTCTTGAAATTCCATGGTCTTGTAGACCCTCTTAGCTATTGAATGTTGAATGAAAAATTGGAAATTGGAACTAAATATTATGAAGAAAAAGATGGTAGCAAGTAGTAGCAACTAGCAAGATGGTAATGATGATGGCCGTGAAGCAAGGCTACAAAAATGAACTAATAAACAGAATACAAAGACTAATTCATTTTTATTTATTGTTTTCTCTCTCTAATGTATGCTACTCCTATTTAATTGTCGTTTTAATATTTTTTATATTCTATTTAAATGGTAGTTTATATTTTCAAGATTTATTCGTCTATTCATTAACATTATAAGTGAAAATGAATGACTTTTTAATTTGGAATTTAAGATCTTATTGATATATTTATAATTTCAGTGTTGTTCATATTATAAATATTGATATATAAGTAAAAATATAAATATTCTTACTAAAGTCTAAAATTAGTAGTAAATAAATTGGGTAAACTAGCACTTTTGAGATAAAAAATTAACTTGGAGCACCTTTTTACAATTTTTAGTAAAATGGCACAAAAGGGGATGAATTGACAAAAATACCCCCTTATAAACTTAATATTTTTTTCAGTTTTTTTTTCGATTTTTTCCTGGTTTTTTTTTCAATTTCTTTTTGATTTTTTTTTTGGTTTTTTTGTAATTTTTTTTTTCAAAATCTTTTCAACTTTTTTTACGGTTTCTTTTTTTCAATTTTTTTTTTCTTTTTCTTTTTCTTTTCGATTTCTTTTTTCGATTTTTTTGATTTCTTTTTTCGAATTTCGATTTCTTTTTTCGATTTTTTCAGTTTTTTTTTCGATTTATTTTTTTGAAAAAAGAAATCGAAAAAAGAAAAAGAAAAAAAATCGAAAAGAAAAAGAAAAAAAATTGAAATTGAAAAGAAAAAGAAATCGAAAAAGAAAAAAATTGAAATCGAAAAGAAAAAGAAATCGAAAAAGAAAAAATCGAAAAAAGAAAAAATCGAAAAAAGAAATCGAAAAAAGAAATATCGAAAAAATCAATCGAAAAAAGAAATATCGAAAAAATCAATCGAAAAAAGAAATATCGAAAAAATCTATCAAAAATCGAAAAAAGAAATCGAAAAGAAAAATAAAAAGAAAAATCGAAAAAGGAAATCGAAAAGAAAAAGAAAAATCGAAAAAAGAAATCGAAAAGAAAAAAAATTGAAAAAAAGAAACCGAAAAAAAAGTTGAAAAGATTTTGAAAAAAAAAAAAATTACAAAAAAAACAAAAAAAAATCAAAAAGAAATTGAAAAAAAAACCAGGAAAAAATCGAAATAAAAACTGAATAAAACATTAACTTTATAAGGGGGGTATTTTTGTCAATTCATCCCCCTTTGGTGCCATTTTGCTAAGATTTATAAAAAGGTGCTCCAAGTTAATTTTCTTCTTCCATAGGTGCCATTTATCCCAAATTCTCTATAATTCTCTCTCTAGATATATGTTGTAGTTGGAAGAGAATTCATGCATGGAAGTAAACAGTATAGTAAAAGATCGAAATGACTATTTTGTCCCTACTTGAAACTTTTTTCCGAACAGGATATTTAGAAACTGGGAGAGTATCAGGGGTGAAATAGTCATTCTGTTTCTAGAAAACAGTATTTATGTGTGTATAGCAACTTAGCAAACTAGGAGAGAGATAGAGAGCAAACAAATAACCCAAAAAATGGTAAGCAATGAGAGCAAAATTCGTTACACCAATTAAATGGTCCACGTCCGTTTAATTCTTATGTGATGATCCACTAAAAACTCCGAAATTCAAAATGTTTAACTCTAATTGGTGGATAATGTTTAACTAATAGAAATTAATTAATTAATTTAATTATGAGTAATAAGTATTGGTTTGGTTTGGCTGTTAACTTGTAGAGATCTTGAACCATTCATTTTCTTTTTCCTTCATCGTGGAATTCGTATTTTAAATAAAATTTCAAACATAACATATGCGCTTTGAGTATAATTAAATATTATTTAAAGAAACATTTTTTGTGAAATGTATGTAAACCACTTATTACAATATGTCAACAAATATATAAATAAAAGTAGTTAATCAAAAATGATGATTTTGACAAGTGATAACAAAAGAAATGATGGTTTCGATACTATTAAACTCTTTGTCACATTTAACTAATAACTCCACTAAATTTTTTGTATTAAATTGGTGATATCAAATGGTCAAATGTTTGTTGGGGTGTATGATATGCTTTATAAGTTACATAATCCAAAATTAATGAGTTGGTAATCTTATTTATAATATGTTACACTAAAGGAAATGAATAAGCAAATTCACATGGTAGAAATTATGGGCATTAATTTTAATAGATTTGTAACATTTACTTGGTTTGTATGGCAGGTATAATTGAGTCCTTTTACAGGTGTGCTATCGTAATATTGAGTAATTAGAGGGAATGAGGCCATCATTTATTGCTGGAATGCAAGATATAATTTGTAGTTGAGAATTTGAGAAGAGAAATTGAAAGAATTACGTATGACTTTGAAAAAATGGGCATTGATTTTGTCACTTTACAATGGTCCTCCCCTCATTTTTCAAAGTTTGTCTAGGCACCTTAATCACATTAATTCACAGCTTGACCACCAATATTATGATTAGTCAATGACCCTCCCCTTGGTTTTTCAAATTTTGTTATAATGACAATTAAAGAAATTCGTATAAATCGAATAGTGTAATGAAAAAACTCTTGACAGTGACCAGAAGATTTAGGTTCAGTTCGAGAATTGGGCTAAGACTTTTTGGTTTTGACCCACTTGTATTCTAGTAGGCCTTTTATATTGTACTACCTCAGACCTCAGTACCTTGGGGTGGAATTTTTATTTATAAGTATCATTACTAATTATTAAAAAAGAAAATATCCTAGGTTCAAAACTCACCTTATCCCTAATTATAAAAAAAAAACGAATGAAACATTTTGATTAGTGTATCAAAGTATAAGATAATAATCGGATAGCCTAGTGGAAAAGACTCTTGTTAGTGACCAGAAGGTCATGGATTCGATACTCACCTCATCACTAATTTACATAAGAAAAAAAAGTATAAGATAATAATGATTAAATATTGAAATCAAGGAGATATCTTAGTATAATTCCTCAAGCTTTATATTCTTAATAGGATGATACCCTTACCTTAAGGACTTTATTGTAATCTGCCTTGAATTATCACGAAGACGTAAATCCCCAAATGTGCCTCAAAGGGCTAGGGTTCAACACGAGATTCTGCTTATTGCAGGACTCAAACCCACACCTTACAAAAAGGTTAAACTGTCATTTATCAACACTTTAGTACCCAAACTCTTTACCAACTAAACTATTCCCCGAAACCCTCATGTTTTATATATACTTGCAATCATAAATTTTGTTTCCAATTATTTAATATTTTCATTTTCAATATATTTTCAACTATATATTCCTAGTGATCCCTTATTAATACTAATTGAATATATATGATATTATTATTATTCTGTCATTTGTACAACTTACAAATTAAAACTCTTGTAACTTTTAGTAAGTATATGAATAATTAGGATAATAAGTATATAAAAATAAATGGAGTATTTTGCTTCATAAAAAATGTATGAAGGTATACATGTCATGTTCATGGTTATATTTGTTTTTTTTGTAAATTAGCGATGAGGTGAGAATCGAATCCAGGACTTTTTGGTCACTGACGAGAGCCTTTTCCACTGGGCTATCCAATTAACTCTCATAATTATATTTGTTAATTAATTGATTGCACGGCAACTTCTGATACGGGCTAACCAAGCCCATTCAAATTGAAATGGTTTGTAATTTTATACTACCTCCATTTCAAAAAAATTGTATACTTTATTTTGCAATTGTCATAAATTGTAATAAACTAACTTTGTAACTTTAATTGATACACATAATCTCGATGTGAATCAAAATTATCATTACCAATAGTAAAATACGTTGAAATACTATCCAGTAAATGACCTTTTAATCCTTTTATAACCGAGGGATTAGTAAATATCCAAATATTCACCTGATTACTTTACATTTCTCTTTAATTGATACACATATCTGATAATGAAGTGATCTTGAGTGAGGGATTTAACGGAGTCAACCGGTAAAGTATTTCCAGAAGATAGAATCATGGCCAGATAAAAAACTGGTAGCCTCTTAATGTTTCTCTCATCTTTTAAGCAGTTAAACTTATGTTGGATGAAGAAGATAGTTTCTGTAAAACAAAACGATGTTTGTTTTCACATTTCATAGCATTGAAATAATGTTTACCTACACTTCGTATTCGTTATTTATTTCAAAAGAGTAGATAGTGTAAACACCTACCTAAGATTAATTCAGAGACAAGTTTTATGTTATTGTAGGAATAAGAATGATTACAATCTAACCCCCTTATCCCGTTAAGCGAGAGCTTCTTCGAACTGATTAATTTATTGAGACTGCACTTCAACTTGTCCTATATGTTAACACTACGTTCATTGAATGGTTCATGAAAGCTGACCAACAAAACCAAAGAAATTAAGTATGTTCCATATGTTTGTACAAAACTACAAATAATATTCAATTGTATAGTTAGAGCTATCTGTCAATTTATGTCAGAACAAGAATGTTGGAAATAATAGCCAAATTGAATTTTGGTAAGTAATTTCTCAAAATGAGAACAAAATTATGACACTACTACATAACTAATGAAGGCATTACAAGCTCACAACACCTGATGCATACTAGCACAACTGTAATTTCTGCATAAAACCAGATAAATGGTTATTTAGCTATTCTAATTTTTTTTTTAAAACTACTAATGTTGGTTAAATTATGCCATTATCATCCACAAGGGGAAAATGGCTTTCACCAGAATGGTGAGATCACTCCCTCTTATCTTGTGTGGATCAGACTTTTGAGCTGAAATACCTCAAATATATATGTACACTGGAAAATTGCAGGGCCTTCTGAAACGACTAACATGGTTTCAGAAAGTCCCGTAGTAACAATCTGTAAGTGATGTTTTCATTCCTAGGTGCATGGCTCAGGATAAGCCATATTTCGGAGATCATTTAATCGTTCCAAGCACAGGGACCAAATATTTCCTCAATCATGTTGCATGTTGGCAAAAGATCAATACTTTTTAGACGACTCGTCGAGAAAGTATAGTCCCATGCCTTAGTGTCACAACCATCCAAAATGAATCCAGAACCCAAACTCTCGTTTGTTCCTTTCATTTTCCCACCCAGGAATTTAATATGTTCAACGTTAATTCCATTTTCTCGCGTTGGAGTGAGTTCCCCACCAGATTCATGGATCAGCGGGACAGAACTTCTCTCTATGTAGATACCGGCCTGAGCATTGTTGTTACTGCTCAAAACTTCGGCCATGCTATTAACTTGGTTGATGAATTCAGAGACTTCTTCTAACTTCTCTATTGGTTTTGGAGGAAGTTGCTCCTCTTGGTAGCCATTCAGAGTACCATTTTGCCCATCAATTCCGACATCACCATCGTTATTGCCACCATCATCGTCATCGCCATCATCGTCATCATTATTGATATCGAGAGAAACGATAATTTCAGAATCTACGTGTAGATCCTCATCACCAAAAGACCCGATTACAGACTCATCATCATGCCCTTCAACTTCAGAGTTTCCTGAATCTTCCTGACACTCATCATCATCACTATCTATATCTAAGAAAGCAGATCGGTTCTGAACTGCCCTTCTTCTAAGAATAAAGACATTGAAATAATAACTGACAAGCTCCATATTCGAACGTGATGGGAATACAGCTGAGAGACTCTTCCAGAAATCCTTGCCAAGTGAGACAGGATTAGAATAAACAACCTCGTGAAAGACATATTCTTCTTCTTCTGTCCACGAATTGGCTACCTCTTCCCCCATATTATGAAACCCAAGGTCTGTGAACTTTTCTTCTCCTAAGCTCTCTCTTAGTTTCTCTCGTGCCTCTTGAACATGCTGGTTTACACATTGAATAGAATCCTTATCCATACAAGTGCAATCATTTCTCCCCGATCCAATAGTAGCATCATCAGCAAAGGAGACATTTGGATTAGGCATTCCTATTATCGAAGTGACCACCACATTGCACTCACGGTCATTAGCTATTGTATCATATGGACGAAGTGATTCGTTCCAATTTGTACTGGAATTCCATTCTGGTATATCAGCTTGATGATCGAGTCCAACAGGAACTAATTTTCTTGGAGCAGTATTTAATAAATATGAATATGCATCCTCGTTTAGCACCGGTGGTCGCCGAGGGACATTGAAGTCAATAGAATCTGGATAAAGAGGCAGGTAATATGTGCCATCACTTCCAGCTTCTTCCTCGGCACTACTGTTGGTCACCGATGGCAATGCTGCACTAGTTTGCAGGTTCCAGTCAGCTTTATTATCAAGAATATCCTCTCCAAACTCGGCTTTGGGTTCCATATCCTCCACATAACCTTAAGAGTTAATTATAGTTTCAGAAACTTGACTCAGAATGTGTACTGCTTGCATTAGGATAATAACATACAGTAGGAAGTAGCATAAGTGGCAATGAACCCTCTTACCAAATACTAAAAATGCTTTGCTTCTGCTTGAAAGCAAGCATACCCAGAGTAAGAAATTATTAACCACTAGACATTATATTAACCATGAGCATTATATATTTATATGCCAGGGTAAAATATCGTGCAGTAAGTCATAATATGCCACACCATACCAGGTACAACATCTTTTCCGGATGCTTCATCGGGAATTGGAATTGACTTATTATCTTCATCTACTTGCTTTGCCTGCTTAAATGAAAGCTCCTGAAGGGTCTCCTCATCAAAAGGCCGTTTGACACCCATCTTGTACTCTGCTCGAGAATGTAACCAACTGAAACTCAAGTAAAGGAAACAATTGGACAAGGTGATAGCTAGAATTGGAAAGTAGTTGGTATCACACAAGCAGGAGGCTCCTAAGTGCACAAAAGTATGGTCAAAGTTATGATCAAATATGTGCACCCCAACCTTATGATTTACGCTTCAGGATAGGAATGTGGTTCCTTATACAGGAGTAGCTTTATTTAGCTATATACACCTATAGTGACCTACCTCTCTAGGGGGAGTACTCGAAGAAGAGTGTCAATTTGAAGTTAGTAAAGATGCAAGAATCAAATGTGGCTCTCTACCTACTTTACGGAAGACAAAAACACTGTTTTCATACACAAATATCACATGAATTCATGCAAAATGCATCCATATAGAAACAATTAATAAAAGCTTCACCTTCAACAACACACAACTATTAGTTAGATACAATGCATCAAACTTATTGCATTAGTTGTTGTATGTAGACATTGACTAGCAAGAAAATGCAATATGGCAACTGTACAGACAACTACTATATATTTTAGAAAATTCAGCAAGTATAAATATTTATCACAAAAAAATGACCATTCTCTTTATCCAGCTAACAAATTCTACATAAGAATAGAACAATTCTAAAATATTTATATGCAAGAAAAGTTGTATTAATTTTTTCATTTCCTAGAAATAAGAAAAAAATTGATGTCCAATAACCATATAGATAAACCAAAGGTACCACGAAACCAAATAATATTTTACTTTCAATTAATAAACTCAACTAAATTAATGTAATTAATTTTTTTCGAAACCCTAACCCTAAAATTGAAAAGTTCACAAATCAAATCAATCAATTTAATCAGAAACGATGAATTACCAATCAAACTCACCAATCCCACAAATTAATGAACAGATCCAAGCCCAAATCAAGGAAACCCTAGCTTCAGCAATCGATCAAAATAAGTTACAAATTTAAGCCAATTGACTTAGGGTAAATGAAATTAAAAATATTTTATATACAAGATATCAAATATTTTATGTGTATCAACAATTATACGTACAGATCGGGAATTTTTAGGTCAAAAAATTGAATTCTGAAACGATTAAGAAAATGTTACAATTTTGGTACCAATCGAAAGAGGAGGAAGCGAATTAGAAGAATGAAAGGTTGAATTGGATAATTAAATAAAGAAATTGAGGTAATTTGATCTCGAATTGAGGCGGAAATGATTGAATTTAGGATTTGAATAAAATTATATAAAAAAAATTGGGACGGTTCGGGTGCTTATGTAGAAAAATGATGCGGTCTGAAAAGGAAAAACCGGGCGTTTTTTAGTAAAAAGCATGTGCGCAAATATGTGAGCCGGTATGTGAAAATAACGCGTGCGTTATGTGTGTCTGGGGCCCGGGTTGGTGAGAGTGATAGTAAAATGAAGAACATTTGGATGGATAGTGTTGCGGATTATGGAGAGCTGACACGTGTTGGGGACTGCGAAGTAAATTATACTCCCTCCGTTTCACAATACTTGTTTAGCCAAAAAATACTTTATTAAGGGGTTAATAAAATTTACTATTATACCCTACAAAATACTGTCAAAATAAAAAGTAACCTATAAAACAAGGATAAAAAAGGAAATCATGAGTACAGAAGTACATTGAATTCCGTAAACAATAAATTATTATGAAAAATTAAATATTTTCTAAACAATCAAGTTGTTGTGAAACGGAAGGAATAGCATCCTTTTGTGTTCGGCATATATAAAAAGGATTATAATCGGGAGATGTTTTTTCAAAACCAAACTCATAATAATTCCAAAGTTAGTCATTACAAGATGGATAATTCCAGAGGAATTTTTTCTTACATTTCATCCTGGTTTCGTCCCTGCGGTCAGCACATAAGCAAGGACCAAACATGTAGGATACTGGATAGTGGATACGATCATAGTGGTATGTGAGGTCAGCCTATTAATTTAATCACGTACAGACTTAAAATTAGAGAGTGACCGTATGATAAAAATTGGAGATGGCAATTTTTCCAAACTGTCAAAAGAATTACAAATACAGACTACACATCTTCTTCCTCGCACTTACCAAGTCATCAATGACATCTTTTATAGTAAACAAGTTTCGTTCAAATCTTGTAGCATCGACATGAAGTATGACAAGGTATCCAGGACCAGCATAACTTCCTCTTGGCATCATATCATCTGTTTTTTCGACGACAAAAACTGAGAAACATCAGCTATGTTGTAAGGGCTTCACTTATAGAAGAGTGATACTTCAGCAAAGGACAATGGAAGTTACCTAAAATACAATTTGTTGCAGCATGTTCTGTTATGGAAGTACAACTGGTTCGATCATCCATATATCTCTTGCGTACTGATGGATTGTTCGATCACTGCTAAATTTGAATGAACCAGCAGTATTCAAGATTGACATCTTAGTCCATCTCTGCACAGGTGAGGATAAAGTTGAAGATGCAGAATCCTTGTATGTTGATGTGTTAATAACAAATTACAAAAATGGTATCTTCATACATGCTGAAAGCACTGAACTATATATATGTGCAAAAAATGCATTGTAGAAGTATTTCTACAGGAAACGATACCAACCTTCTGGTCTCGATAAGCTTCATCAACCTTTTCTTGGCACTCTATATAGCTTGGGAAATCTTTTCCGACAAGGAAATAATCAGCACGACCGTATCCCTCATTTCCTTCCAAAGATCCCATTAGTCCATCATAGTTATAAGGGCCAAAAACACCGGTTCTTACAAATGCCTTGACTTCTTCAAATCGAAGATCTGGGACAAACTGAAGATGATATAAAGCTCATTAATATGATTGATTTATGGTTTGCCAAGAATTCGATCACATTGAACATAAAAGCGTCTTTACATCAGTACTTCCGGAATTAGAAAGTTGATGGCGCTCACCTTTCCTTCAGCTCTTTCTTTCCTTAGGCCAGCAATTTCATGTGCTTCAGCTCCAAAAAGGAAGAAGTTGTCCTCTCCAACCTCCTCTCTTATTTCAACATTGGCACCATCTAGAGTTCCTATAAGGATGCATCCATTCATAGCAAATTTCATATTGCTGGTTCCGCTGGCCTCCATTCCAGCAGTGCTGCCCAATTGATGCACATGATAGAGAAAATGTCAGCTGTAGATAATGATGACGAAAAAATTAGCCTCTGTAGGCTTGACCGCTTGAGAGCATCTATAATGAGATAAGTAAAGAAGAAGTATTCATACAGACCACTGATCTTTTAACCGGACATGGTCTAGCATTGATCTCTCAAAACAAAAAGGAACTAGAATGGACATTGAGTTTGACCAGCGCGTCTTTTCTCATTTACTATTCTGGTTTACATAGTACTTAGTGGTGACATAGACAAGTAAGTTATTAGTTACTGCATTTAACACCAAAGTCAGCTCTTACGCTCCGAACTTCTGATTCTTCTTCTTTAGTTATTTACCAACAGGGCATAAGAAATGAAATTTGGTACATGTGCTATATACCTGATATGTTGGGACAGCTCACTGCCTGGTATAAGCACTTCCGCCACACTGACATTATAATCAGGGACAAAAATAACCTAAAAGAAGATTGAGAAAAGGGTAAAGATAATTGTTTCAGGGTAAGTGGCAAAAGAACTAAAAAAGTGGGCATATATGAAGGTTCTTATGCCTATGAAGTTGATTGCACTAAGCAAAAACCACTTCTTCCTATAAAGGGTCCTTTTGAGAGGGTTCTGATGTTCTTTTCACATCGCAGTCTTTTAAGAATTTAATATAAAAATGAGCCACTATGTCGTGTATAGTCTTAGATACTATAACAGACCAGTAAGTTCATGTAAGTAGTAGTATCACGTACGAACTCAGATACAGTCGTGGTGCAAAATTGTGAAACTTGTGAACTCATACCTTCAGTAGGTCCCCTATATCAGGATCATGGTTAATAGTAGCTCCAACATCTGTGATGAACTTCACTATCCTCTTGGCTTGAACATATGTAGAAAATGCTTTTCCTCCAAATATGCAAACTCGAGGGACATATGCTGCCTTTCTTTCTTCAGGACTCATTTCTTTCATTTTTTTATAGCGATAAACAATGCCTAAAATATTTAACAATTGTCTCTTGTACTCATGAATGCGCTTCACCTGACAGCATGTGTAGTTCATTACCATATGTAAAGCAGGAATGTAACTTGAGCAAGCAATATGGAATACACAGCTTAAACATTCTCGAAGAAAATTTGCTGGGATACTAAACAATCTACATTTTAAAATTAGACACTTAGGCGTTAACCTATTGCAAAACACCCTCAATTTCCCATACACAGATACACTGTGATCTGTTCTTCACTTGACAGCTCTCAAATTTCAAATATTTTGTTTGTCTCCGAGATTAAAAATAATGACAAAAGCAAGAACGAAATAAAAAAGATGAAGATCGACCTGCACATCAAACATTGCGTCTTCACTGACAGTATATCCAGTTGTTTCTTTGAGGAAAGATACAATTTTTAGCTTGTTAATCCTCTTTGCTTCCCTCCATTCTGATTGCAGTTTGTCATTATCAGCAAACTGCAAAATATTTCATTGGAGTATTAGTAGTTATAAACTTATGATATGGAAAACATAGTAACTATAAGAGTACTCGATTAGCTTACATATTAGTACAATACAAATGAACATATATGAGCTTTGCGAGCATGCCAAGCACAAAAGGCAATTAAGACTATTAACATTACTTCGAACAATGTCCCCTTTCATTATGCAAGAGGTACACATCATAACATACATAGAGAGAGAATGAGGCTGATTTGACCCCAAACGAAGCTAACATATAAGTTAATAATGGTTAATACCTTCCGGAGTTCTACCAACTTTTCAGTATTGATCACCCAGTCCTCTGATCCTGTCCACTTGGTTATTATTTTGCTGAGATTAGGATTACAAAAGCGAATCCATCTTCTTGGTGTCACCCCATTTGTTTTGTTTTGGAACTTCTCTGGCCACAACTGCCACCAAGCAATATATAAGCACCCAATTGAGACAGAAACATATCAAAACTCAATTAGAACGGTGCTGCTACAGTGCTACCTTATAAAATTCATTAAAAACTTCTTGTCTAACGATTTCGCTGTGAATTTCTGCCACACCATTTACAGCATGCCCACCAACAACACATAGATTAGCCATACGAACAAGTTGCGGTTGATTAGGATCTGGGTTAAACCATGGTATTACTTCTTTAGAAGGTTCAACCTCCTCAACGATCTCAGTTTCCTCTGCTTCTTCAACAGGTAGTTCAGTAGCTACTATTTCTTTGTCAACACTTCCTTCGAGCGGATCAACAACAATTTCCTTTGGCTTAACAAACAATTCTTTTACACTTTCTGGTAGTTCAACATTGTCCAAAACTCTCATTTCTTTGAGCTTTTCTTGCAACATCTCAAGATCGCCTGTGCCATATTCTGCAACTATTGTGTTCAAAAGCTGCAACATGCATATAAATGAAACAAGAAAACTAAAAGATCAAAACCCCTTATGTGTAGCATTTCTTTCTTTTTCTGTCATTGTTATGTCTGCCATTTTTGTGATTATGCAGCATAGATAAAGGAAACCCAAGAAAGCTAACAAATTTAAATACAAGAAATGGAAACAATTTTCTGATCATACCTCCTCATCAATCCTTCGGATGATCTCAACATGCTGAGGAAGCAGCTCCTGAAGTAGACTTAAACTCCATTTTTCAAGAGCCTCCGGTAAAACAGTATGGTTAGTGTATGCAACAGTTCTGGCAAATAAATATTTGCATTATGTAAAGTATATAAAATCATGCTCAAACTTGCATTGTAAGAAGGTTTGTGCATAAGCATGCTTTTCAATTGAAAACCCTCGTGGGATGAATAGGACTAAATTAGGTATGTTAGTGAGAACAACAATTACTAAGCGATAAACTCTAATGGAACGACAATAATAGATGGAACCTGCAAGTTATACTCCAAGCTTTCTCCCAGCTCATCAACTTGACATCCATCAATATTCTTATCAGCTCAGGTATGCAGAGAGTAGGGTGTGTATCATTCATTTGTACAGCAACCTTTTGAGGAAATTCATCCCAGTTTACTTGCTCCCCTGATCGCTTCTCAAATCTGGCAATAATATCTTGCAAGGAAGCAGAACAAAGCGTGTATTGTTGTTTCAATCTAAGTGTCTTTCCTTCAAGAGATTCATCGCCAGGGTACAGAATGTAGCAAATCTGGTGCAGTAAGATAAACAAAGGTTACTATTGCATTAAAGAGCCTGAAAAATGTAGCTTCTAAAATCTCAATATGCGGTCCTGTAAACTAATTATAGACATTCATACTTCTTTTATTTTATACATATTTTCAGACTTATTTTCGCAAAGTAAATAAACCATAGATCTTGACTGTGTAGACCTTTTCAGCCTTTTTAAGGGCTTCGTATGCTTTGGCATGTTCTCCATTATTGAAGGATACTAAATCAAATTTGTCTGGAGCTACTTTTGTTGACCATAGCCGAAGATTGAGAGTAGTTTTAGTCTCATATCCTGGTATCGGAACATCATAGGCAACTGCAATTATTTCTTCACCGCCAATCCATTCGCTCCTCCCGTCTTCATGTTTAATAACGTCACCATAAAACTTCACTGGATAAAAGATATCGTTTCTGACAATTTCCCAGGGATTGCCCATCTAAAGAAAAAAGTAGATTAAGTCAACAGATGGCAATTTATGGCTAAACATATAGATAATGATATAATAAGTCAGTCACTTTATAGAAACATCAGACAAGACGAGTACACACCACTCATTAATTATAGCTAGGACGAAGAAACTAAAATCAATCACACCTCAAGCCAATTCTCTGCAACTTCCTCTTGACCATCTTTTGTGATGAGCTGCTTAAAGAGGCCATACTTGTATCGAAGTCCATAGCCCCATGCAGGATAATTAAGTGTAGCTAGAGAATCCAGAAAGCATGATGCAAGTCGACCTAAACCTCCATTTCCTAGTGCTGCATCTGGTTCCTGCAATCATGACTAAGAAACATGAGAACTCGGCTGAAAATCTGCACACGATTTCCGTACTGAGCTTGATACCAAGCTGCCAACCATTGCTTACCGCGCTTGATACCAAGCTGCCAAGTGCCAACTAAGGCAACCTTTAGGACCCCCAAAGGAAGTTTTACAATTTGGTTCCCATCAGATGGAAACAAAGGCATGGAAAGATTCATATATAACATAGTTGCAGACACTTTCAGTAGATCAGACAAATTATAAAATCTCCAACCTGCTTTGCAACATCCTCCAATTTGTGTCCAAGTTTTATGAGTGCATCAGCATAAGGCCCTGTTAACCCAAGATTACCAATTGCATTAAGCAAAGCTCTCCCCTACACTCGTAAACAAATACCGCAAAATAAGTTCTATACATATTTAGTAGAATAAGCTGCAGAGACATCCCTGAAAAGAAAACAAACCTGAAGAAATTCCATAGACAAATAATAAGCTTGCTTTACATTTATCTTTTCATAGTAATCATATGTTACATTCCAGTTAATGATTAGCATGTCACGAACACTTTCAGCAGTGGCATAATAAGCCTTAGGAAGCTTAAACTCTTCGGGGGAGAATGAAGGTGTAAATTCCGCATGGTACTTTATGCTTGATGAAACAGATGCAGAATCCGGCTTGAAAACATCCAAACTCACTCCTGTATCAAAAGTGGCGGAATCAGAAATTTTATACAAGGAGTGTGATTGAACTAATATTAGATAAACAAAAAAATATATATACTTAATATATATCCTCGAGTGTTATTTGTAAGTGATTATGTTTTTTCTTTTAAAAGATTGCTTTTAGTATGATTGTCATGCAGATATCTATCATTAGACTAAAGTGCCGAATCTTATTATAAATATGACAAGGAATAAATAATCAATCAAAATGCCAACAACGGTAAGCAATATATATACAGAAAAAAGAAAGGTTCCACCGAGACTTGAACTCGGGTTACTGGATTCAGAGTCCAATGTCCTAACCGCTAGACCATGGAACCAAAGTTGTGTAATAAAGATCTCGCCGAAATATATTCAAGCATTCACCAATCACCAACCACACTATCTCAACTTCCCAACACCATTCATGATTCACTAATCACCATTCACTAACCACACTATCTCAACCATATTTTGCTAAGATTTGAATATTTAACGACGATTTTTACATTTTCAATGTCCAAGATTTTATATATTATGACTCTTGAATATAACGAAATAATACATCAAAATGACTCACTGCATTGCCTATGATTCCTATCTTTCACATGATCACATCGAAAGGGTAAAGGTGTCTACTAACTGATCCCATTTAGACAAGATTCTCTTTACTACATGTTGACATTGATGAAGGATGGTTTTACAATGATAAACTTTATGGGTTCTGAAAAGTTACCATTTTGGCTAGTAGACAAATCCTCATATTTCTGCTGTTGTTTGCCTGCAACATTCTTAACACTGAACCACTTTCTTGAACTTAGTAAATGGCCAGTTTGAAACCTACCCAATAACAAATTCTTAGACCATTTGCTTCTGAGAGCACCAAAATCATTGATTCTTGAACTTGCAATGGAGTTTGTTGATGGAATAGTTGAAGCAGACATGCTAAGATATTTTATGACATAAAAAAACCATGAACATGCACAAAATGTTAGGCTCTGGTAATAACAAACTAGTGATCAATGATATCTATGTATTTTCATGATTCCAAGAGACATTTGCCTTTTGGTGGTGGGTGAAAATTGATGGACAGGATTTGATAAGGATAGATATTTGGTTGTTTTCGGACACAATTTGATACCATGTGGTACATAAGCAACAATTTGATTCTTATACTTGAAGCTAAGAGTTTAACCGAGCCTGCACCGAGTCAGAGACTCCAACCTAACCAAGCCAACAAAAGAAATGGAACATCAGATTGTACAACTATAAAATACTCCTATTATGTTTTCTTTGAGCATCTTATGATGCAAAATCTTCGATAATAGCATCTACGATTTTAGCTTCTTCTTTTTGATGGATTAGATCACGATGTCATTCAATATTTTTTGTGATATTGTTGAATTTCTCTTTGTTGATGCTAGAGATGGGCAGAGTTAATAAAATCAACTATATAATCGAAATATTTGGATAATCGTAATCTTGATAATTGTTATATAAATTTTTTATATTTAAACAAGTTGTTTGTGGACATGGGGTTGTGGACATGGGGTGCTCGTGTAGGGAATCACAAATCATCATGATTTAATCTCTACGGAAACTATTTAGAAGACATGAAAGCCTACTGAAAACATACAAGGGCATTGCACCATTGGGCTCATTTATTATGATCGCAAAACTCACTAAAAAGTTAATTTGTCGATGTTTCTAACGAGTTTTGTGACTAGAAAATATATTAACTAATTTAATTGATTGTTTAATTAAATAATCTAGTGGAAAAAACTCTCGCTAGTGACTAGAAGGTCCTAGCTCCGAATCTCATCACTTCATCGCTAATTTACAAAAAAAAAGTGATTTATTAAGAGGTTAAGAAAATTTACTATTATACCCTACATAATATTCTCAATATAAAAAGTAACTTCTAAAGTAAAATTGAAAATGACAATATGAGTTCAAAAAGTACATTAAATTACGTAAATAAGTAAATATTATGAAAAATTAAAGTTTTGTTAAATAATCAAGTACGGAGTATATCGAAATCGAGGGAGTATAATTTGTCGGGTCTGGATGTAGCGGGTAATCCACTGACTCATTAAACCCAGAATCTCTTAAGCCTATATCCTCTGTTCTCACTTCTCAAAAACACCACCTCTCTTGTTGCCTGTTGGAGCTCAACTCTCATGTAATTGCAACTCAATCTCTTCACCCTTAATTCAATGGCAACTTTGAATGTGCCCTTCTCGTTTCCATCCACATCCACAAGAAATGTTCAAGCCCCAAAGCCATTCAGAGTTTCTTGCTCCCACTCTCATCTTCTTCCTTCCAAGGTCACCAATTTTTGTAATATTTTTCATTTTTTTAAGAAAAGTTTTGAAGAATTACTTATGTTGGGCACTTTTACTTTTATGGTATCTTAAGAGTATGGGAAATTTCCCAAGGTTAGCAGTAAAATTATGCAAATTTGAACATAAAATTAATGTTATTGTAGAATTTTATCTATTGTTATTACTCTTTTACGATGGTTTGAACTTACAAGTCCATACAGATATACTGATACAGAAAGATGGATTTCTTTTTAGTGTTTTGATAATTAATGTTAAGAAAAATCGTACAAAGTTTTTGTTAGAGTTTACATGTGATAAAGATTTGATTTTTTTAACAATTTAAGAGAGGATACACAAGTGTGGTGATTAAAAGATTTCATTGTTGAACGATTACAGAGGGCATACACAAGTGTGATGATAGTGCCAACCGGGGTTGGAGCAGCAATTGGTGGCTATGCTGGAGATGCTTTGCCCGTGGCTCGAGCTCTTTCGTCTGTTGTGGATTGCCTCATTACTCATCCTAATGTATGCTCCTTTCCTCATAAAAACTTTTATATGCTTACATGTTATTTTTTATTGTGGCAATTGTTGACTCAACATTTTGAACATTATAAATCAGTGAGTTCCTCTAGAGTTCTTAACTTGGTTATCTGGGAGAGTCACATGTTTGAGGGGTCCTCTTTCTAGACGTGGATCCGTTTCTATTGCTTTCTATATGATGATCAATTTTACAAGTTGAATGAGATGTTAGTAGTTCCTCTGATCCCTAAGTAGTCCTTCTTCTAATTCGGGACTTCTGGACAATCTCATAAGACTTCATTTATGTTTAGGATGGAAATGCAGTGTCCATGGTTATTGGATATAGGCCATGCTGAAAAAATTTCTAGTTAGAGCTTAAGTAACCTCTTGCATAAAGCTTTGATTCTGGAAGTGTCTTTTTATTTATTATACACTCTTGCAAAACACCCCTTAGAGATCGTCTAATCGCCACCAATCCCACATGGGGTTTTCGTATGGTCATTTCAAGATCTCTAAAGGAATTCAGTCTAATGGTCCAGAATGGAGAGGCTTATTGCCTAAGGATTTTGTTTTTACCTTTTTCCAGGAATGTTAGTTACATGTCTTCTTTCATGCTAAGGTTATGGTTCTGTCAGGTACTTAATGCAGCGATGCTTTATTGGCCAATGCCCAATGTTCTCTATGTAGAAGGCTATGCTCTAGACCGATTTGCAGAAGGCACTTGGGCTTTGCAGCCAGTTCATCAAAATAGAGTATGTTTTTAACTTTTATTCTTCTATTGTGTACTAATAAGTTGACATGATTGTGTGTGTCATGCCAAGTGAAATTTAAGATACAATTTCCTGAATAATAGGACCTCCACTACACCAAATAGATTTAGTAAAATAGCATGCATATGTGTCAAAAATTGACATATGAAATATGTTAGGTGATCCCACGACGTTGACATGTCAATTAGGACCCATTGTCATGTTCTTCAACCATATTGCTTCATAGAAATATCATCTTGATGTAAAGTTTTTATCAAAACAGGTAGGATTAGTTCTTGATGCTGGAATAGAGGAAGATCTTCAGATTCGCCATCTACAGGTAGTTGATGCAGCTAGAGCCTCTCTTGGTTTGCCTGTTGTGGAGTATACCGTGACAGACACTCCGTTAAAGGTAGGTGTAAAGTAAAAGAATGTGGTAAACTAGTAGCAGGAGTAGAAACTGCAGCGGTTAAGAAATTGCATCCTTCTAAATAGGAACTAGCCAACCCATGGGTTTACCATGAAGTTACTCTTTACCATCCTCTTAACACATTTTTCTGTGAACTACAATTGGCTCCATATGAGCTCACATAACACCAATGTAGGTGGAGAAATGGTTTGATTCAAACAATGATCTCACATTTTTGTGTGTACTACAAATTGGATCCGTATGAGCTCACATACCATTAAAATGTAGGTGGAGAAGTGGGTTGACCCTAATAATAGGCAGTCGACAGGGCGGATAGAAAATCCTGATTCTTTGCTGAGAGCTGTGGGAAAGTTGCATAAGGAAACTAGGGTGGATGCAGTTGCTGTTGTGGCACGTTTTCCAGATGATGACATTGACGACCTAGATGACTATCGACATGGAAAGGTATCTAGACATACAAGGTCACCACTCGACTTCTGTTACTACAAAATTTTGTTTTTAAATTTAAGAAAGCATTGATTGATGCCCTGTCCAGTTAATTTTTGCAGTTTAGTATGTCTCCATTCACAATGTAAAGTTAGCATTACTTATATGTATATATTGAGACGAGGTTTAACATAGAAAATGGCAAGGTAATAATGCATGGCTACTATTTAATTAGTTCAAGTATTCTGAAATGCCGTGGGTTGATTTGTTTATTTATTGAGACCGCGGTTTTCATATCCTCTGGAGTGAAAGATTTTATATTTTCCGGCTCTTGGATATTATGTAATACATCAAAATGGCTCATTTCACTACCTACAGTCCTACACTCTTTTATCTTTGCACTACCTACAATTTTTATCTTTTCTAAAGTAGTAGATAGTGTTGACTCTTTACTCTTGGGTCAATTTAGAAACAGCATTCCTGTTATCACAGGGGTAAGGATGCTTACCATCCACCCTCCCTTACCCCGCTTAGACGGTAGTCTCTCAGATGCATTGTTAATATTGAGATCGAGAATTCTTGTTTATCCTAGTTAAGTGATGTTGCAGGGTATTGATCATTTGGCAGGAGTTGAAGCAGTTATTAGCCATCTAGTAGTGAAGAATTTTGGGATTCCTTGTGCTCATGCTCCTGCATTGTTGCCTGCACCTATGAGCAGATCGCTGTGCCCTAAATCGGCTGCTGAGGAGGTAGCTTCCATCATCTTACACAACATAATGTGGCCTTTTGATATATAGACAAAACTCTATATTCTGCCAAAAGCAACATTTTGATATACAAATCTTTTGATATATGCTATTTGAAGTTCTTTTTAAGCACGTCTCTAAATAGGTCGTGTATTTTACTTTTATTCTCTGTACTTGATTGAGCCTTTACAGATAGGCTACACATTTTTGCCGTGTGTGCTAGCTGGACTAAGTACTGCACCACAATATCTGGTCAGTGACTCAGCCCAGTTAAGGAAAAATTGTATACAAGCTGATGATGTTGATAGTGTTATCCTACCGATTAATGCATGTGGAGGCGATGGTGCTTTGGCCTTTGCACGCACCAGAAAAAACAAGGTAGGCAATTGGATGCTGGTGCCTTTTGGTACTAAGATTTTCCCTTTGTTAAAATCGTAATAGTATTCCCATCTAGCTTCATGACCTGCAGATGCACTAATCTCTAAAAACCTTGCATTACATAATGTTTTGATCGACTTACAGCCACTCATGATCGCTGTGGAAGAGAACGAGACAGTTCTGGATGACACTCCTGAAAAATTTGAGATGGAAGTGGTATGCCAAATTCGCTTTTTTGAACAATTAACATTAGCTTATTACGGCCTTTGCGTTTCATGTCATAAATAAAACTTACTCTACTTTAGTATTACTAGCGCCCTCCAGAATGCTTGTCCTCCCCTTGTTTTGTGGTTGTGTACCAAACTTAGTCCTCCACATATTTATCGTTGTAGTTATATATCCTCTTTCTTTGGTTAAGCATTCTCGTAATGGTTTATCTCCAGGTAAAGGTCTCAAATTACTGGGAGGCCATTGGTGTTGTCGCAGCTCACAAAGCTGGTATCAACCCTCACTCTCTTCGCAGGGACAGAGTAAATAACATTAGACCCACACAACTGAGTTACCCCAACGGTTATGCAATCTCCACGGCCAAGTGATGCAGAACGCAAGGATGGGCCTCAATTCACTTGCTTGAAATGGAGAGCATTGGTTTATGCCATTCTTTCCAATATTTATCTGCAACTCTCCATGAAGCCAAATGAGAGGGAACACAATATTCCATGCTTTCCAAATTGGTAACTGCAATTTTTTTCATCGACTTAGAGACTTGCCTAAATGAATCCAATAGTTGATAATTATAAAAATGTGTGCCATCGTAAATTTTAATTATTAGTAAAATCGCCCCGATGTTAAACTAATTTAAATTGGGTCATATAATATATCATTATAATAATGTGATTCTTTCATTACTCGTCTATTAAATAAATTGTGCATATTTTAGTGTTAAAAACGGGTTCAGATGTATCTCTGAAAAGAACATTGATATAGAGGTAATTAAACATAAACACAATAATTCACGAGTCATTGGGCTTTAAAAGCTAATTTGAAAAACTACAATCTTGGTGATAGCCACCGGAGGCTAGGAGCCGCCTTGTATTCATTTAATTATTTGAAGTCGAATAACAGTTACTATAAACAGGAAAATAATAGTCCATATATACCAGCCCGATGTGGGATGTCTGCTGATCTTTAAACCACTAATAAAACATGTTACTCTATTAGAGATCTCAATGTAATAACTGAGAAAGACGCCAACAAGATTAAAACCTCAAGTATGCAGGGAAGACCTAGGTTTGTTGATATCATTATGTTTAGTATATTTACTATATTCGATCTAAAATAATTGAGGTTTGAATTTTATGAAATTGAACTTTTACCAACAATAATTACTAATTACACCCTCCGTTTTTTAATCTATTATTTTGACTTTTCACGGTCAACGAGGCACGACTAAAATATCTCTGATTCTATACGCTTAAAAGTTATAAAAAGTAGATATTTGAAAAATATAAATTGAAAAGAATCTAACAAGATCCAACATCATTATATTATTTATTATCGACTAATAAAAATTCAAGATCAAGTTTTTAAAATTTGACTATAAAGATACTAAAGAATAAGTTAAAAAACAGAGGGAGTGTTACTTATTCTAATAAACATATAAAATTTGTACAGTTGTATTTATTTGTTCTTACAAGTACTTCCATAATATATTTTTCTAATTTTTTTAATAATATAACTAAAAAATGATTGAAAGTCAAACATTTGTCTCGATACGTAGAAAGATAATTATTTTGAATTGGACGGAGTAAAAATAACGACATTAAAATGTATGTCATAATATTTTGGTACATTGAACAAGTTATAATAAAGAAACAAAAAGAGTTAAACATAAGTTGTAAAATTAAATGGAGAAAATAATAATAATATCTGAAAAGTCAAAAATCTGAACGTACCGAGTATGTATAAAAGGAAAGGAGGAGGAGGACTAAAAATAAGAAATTCTAATATAAACAATACGATAGGATGGGTTTCCATAGTTCCTTTGCCACATGTTTTAAGCTCATTGTTGTGATTAATTATTTGGTAGCATGTTCATCCTCTCATGCTCAAGGTACAACACCTTCAAGCATGCCTATTCTCAAACCAAATAATAAAACTTCTTCTTTCACCAGAAATTCATTTCCCCCTCATTTTCTTTTTGGATCCGCCTCAGCTGCTTACCAGGTAAACCTTCTACCACTAGTACAAAACAAAATTCCATAGTACTCAAAAAAAGCTTTAGACAGCACAATAAAACTAATGTACTACTATATTTTTCCATCACGATTCCTTTTACACAAATATTAAAAGACTTTTATTATCCAGAAGAAAACTAGCTATTTATTTGGCCCAAATTTACATTTATCCGTTAATTTTTAACGGTTGGGGACTAACCTGCACCAAGTGTACCAATTATGGGGATTAAATCTGCAGACCGAATATTTAGTGGGACCAAAGACAAAGTGCACCTGGCACACAATTACCTAAACCATTCTGGCAATTATCTCTTGCTTTTTAATAACAAAATTATTCTCTTAACAAGTTCATAATCTTAACAAGTTCATAATTTTTTAATAATTGAATCAAAATATCATGTCAATACTAAAGTAGTTGAAGATATTTTGCATTTTAATTAAAACGTTATAATGTTGAAAAAATATTAGTTCAAAATTTTAAAATGTAAGATCGATATTTAAATTCCTTCCTTTTTTTAGTCGTCGTCTTAAAAGAAAAACCGTTTTAACATACTTGTGATTTTGAAGTTCAATACTCCATATATACCTTTATTATAATGCTGCTTCACTAACTAGTTATCAATAGGGATTTAATTTTTACATTCCAAAAATTGATTGTGACACTCCAATTTCTCTATTTTATCCTTTAATTTACTCAATAAAAAATTACAAAAATTAATAAAGTAGAGTGTAATTATGAAATTTGGAGTGTAAAAATCAAAGACCTATCAATATATGTGTTATCGTTCATTCTTCAATAACTTTCAATTGACACAAAAATTATTAGGATGAGATGACAACTTAAAAACCTTAAGTGACTATTTTATTTGTCTTCGTTATTGTCTTGATTTTGTAGTATGAAGGAGCTGTAAAAGTAGATGGTAGAGGACCGAGTTTTTGGGATACTTTCACTCACAAATATCCAGGTGCTTCATTGATTGTCAAGTCTTAATTATGTTTAAATTTTTCTATTATAAATAATTCATGAAATTAAATAAAAATAATTTACCTATTATTTCCGCAACAATTATATATGAAGTAGAATTACATGATACAGAATTAAAAGTATTAACGATAATTCTGCTTACCAGTTAATATCGATTAATTCTTAAATTTAAAACTCTGTCAAGTTATAATGTGTATTAAATTCAAGGGAAATTATCTGTTAATAGAAAATCCAAGGGAAATTAATCAATTATATATCAAAAAGAAATTCAAGTGAAATTATTAGAAAAACCTTTTCATGCAGAAAAAATATTGGACGGGAGCAACGGTGATGTCACCGAGGATTTCTATCATCGTTACAAGGTACGCATTCATTTCAAATGCAAATCATCCAATAAATACAACCTAATTCCCAAAAGAAAAAATTACTTTATCAAGATGAAACTCGACAATACGATACCGCTTATTTTGACATTGCCCATTCTTCTAATATATTAGGAGGATATCAAGCTGATGAAATCTTCCAGACTTGATGCTTTTAGACTATCTATTTCATGGCCCAGGGTTGTACCTAGTAAGATATTCAAACTTATCATCTACTACCTCCGTCCCTAAAAGATTGTCACATTTTGACTTTTGTGGTCAATTACAACAAAATTTGATCACGAATTCTCACTAAACGAAAAGAAATAATATAGTCTTGTGGGACCTCGTTAGATTCGTCTCAATATATATTTTTGAAATATCAACTTATTATAATTTTTTTGCATTTAGAATAAGAGATATTTGTATTTTAAATCGTGTTTTATTGACCATCAAAAGTCAAATGTGACAATCATTTAGGGACGGAGGGAGTATTTTATTATTTATATGTTTTATATTAGACGTAACATCATATTTGTCAGAAACAATACTTTTTAAAATTATTACATCTCTTTAATTTAAAAATAACTATTTTTGATAAATCATCGGCATTCGATTACTCTTTGATATTAAAAAAAAATTAAAGTAAATTTTATAAAAGAACTTTAAAAGATGAACCCAATATATAAATTTTATTATTACTAGTAATTGATGTCAAAGTTCAAACTTTAACAAAGTCAAACCATAATTATTTTACATCGGAGGTAGTGATAATTAAGATCGACAACCCAATGAACGTTTTTTTGAAAACTTATTTTGGGGAATAACATGAGGTGGAAACTGTATTTGTTGAGAAAATAAAGTGTAAGGCTAATTATAACACGCACGTACGTGAATACGAAGAAAGGCATTGCAATAAAAATTATAAATATAATTGGATTGTTGTTATAAATATTAATTTGATCATAAATATCACAAAGTTACATGTAATATATTTTGCATGTAGCTGGGAAGGTGAGCGACGGAGTCAACAAGAAGGGGATAGAATTTTATAACAAAGTTATCGATGACTTGATATCAAATGGTAAGTAGATATTTCTTCATCAAATATTTATTTTTTGGACCTTTAATTTGTTTGACTTAGTTAACTACTTATAATCCTTTAATTACAATTAACTTAAGTTTATATTTGTGTAACGACGAATAATCGATTACTTAGTTAATGTTTTCTTGAAAAATAAATTATCTAATATTTAATTATTAGAAAATATTATATATGTAACGTATCAATTTTAACGAGCGAAACCCACATGATTTTATTTAATTTAATCTTTAATAGATGTCTATATTTTATTTTATGATATTCCACTATATGTTAATACTTGGACATATACAACAAAAAGTTTGTAATCAAGTTTAACATGTTTCATCATAGGTATTAAACCCTTTGTCACAATCTATCATTGGGATATTCCTCAAGCCTTACAAGATGAGTATGGGGGTTATGTGAGTCCTCGCATCATGTAAGTACAAAAATCATAGTCGTTGGAACATCAGACAAACAATTTCAATATATTGATTATTAATAGACTCGATAATATGTATATATCCTTCTTTAGTTCATCCCATTCCCATATAAATTAAAAGAAGAGTGTGCAAATAATCTTTGATATTGTCGAAAATGTATAATTTCGTGAAAATTTGACGTCTCCATCAAAAGATAGATCAAAAGGTATCTTTTACGTGTCAAAGATTATTTGCATAGACTGGTCATTTATAAGAACTTAAGTGCAACCTGAACATTAAATGAGATTATTTTAACAAATTTCTTTATATATATATGAGTTATTGTAATGAGAACAATTTTGATTCACTACTAATATTAAACATAACATTTTTGCAGCAATGACTATCTAGACTTTGCGGAAATTTGTTTCAAAGAATTTGGTGACAGGGTACAACATTGGATGACACATAATGAGCCATATCAGTATAGCAAGATGTTGTTTGTAGGAGGATTTATGGTTGGAGACCTTGCAAAAGATCCTTACTTGGTTGCCCACCATATACTTCTTAGTCACGCCAAGGCAGTTCAGCTATACAGAACAAAGTACAAGGTAACGCGTTTGATCTCGTCGTTAAAAAAATTGTTTTAATAATAAAAAGGTTCAACCGCAACCAAAATAGCCATTATTGTTCACCAATTTTAGATCTAATAGGCGATAGTCAATAAGGGCTATGTTTGTCATTTTGCCAAAATAAAGCGTTTAATTCCAAATCTCTACATAGAAAGAAGGATACTTATTATAATTGATTTTCTTTCCCTTTTTAGCTTTAAATTTCTTTCTCATTTTATATTTTCTGACTTTTCCTTCCAAGTACTTTGTAATACATAATAGTATTATGTTGACATTCAAATTAAACATTTTTTTTCCCTTTTATTTTGTGCTTTTTAGTTTGATCAAAATAACAAAATGATTGCCCTTTTTCTCCCTTCAAGGCAAACTATCTGTCCCAAATCGGTTGTTCGAAAAAATTTATTTCTTTACACATAATTCAAGAATAATTGGAATTTTAACTTTCACTTAAAAAAATCTATATGATAGATTGCTATTGAGAAAGAGAAGTTAGAAAGATGTTGAGTTAACTATTTTTGTCATCCAGAGTCAAAATGGTCAAATCGGAATAGTGCTAAATTCGGACTGGATGTTGCCTTACTCAAATAGCAAAGAGGACATTAAAGCTACTCAACGTAACCTAGATTTCATGTTGGGTTGGTAAGTGTAACTTGTACTACTCCCTCCATCTCTTTTTTATGGAGTCATTTATTTTTTATGGTCTCCGAGACAGATTTAAAATATAAATATATTTAATTTTATATGTTTTAAAATTATAAAAAATTGATATTTTAAAAATTCACATTAAAACAAATCTTACAAGATCCAATATGACTATATTATATCTTATTAACTATTAATAATTTATGATCAAAATTTATAAAATTTGACTAAATAGGTTAAAATGATCCTCCACCACTTAGGGATGGAGATAGTATTATATGTACATGAAACAAAATTAACATACATTATCTTATAACTATATGAATTATATATATTCTAACTAGTTATTTGTGTCCAGTTCAACATTACACTAAAGGCAAAGCTCGAAAGCCGCTATACAAATATATTGAATCTCATAAATTATAGAACATGTTATAAAAATAATTAATTAATTTATTTATTTTCACATAAATGAAACAATATAAAAATTATATTTTAACTAAAAGTAAATACTAAAGTTATTGAATGAGGTATTTTTATTAGTAGAGGGAAGGTTTAATTATTTTTAAGAAAATTATTTTTAAAAAGATTATTTTTTTAAATAAAGGAGCGGTAGTAGTTGTTATTTGTATATTAATTATTAATTGGAAAAAGAATATGAGAGTACCATGGAGTATGATATATATAGATCATCATAAAATCTAAATTATTATTTAAACATGTTTTATTATATTGTGCAGGTTTATGGAGCCCCTAACATATGGTGAGTATCCAAAGGTGATGCAGAATATTGTAGGAAGCCGCCTACCAAAGTTCACCGTTGAGGAGGCTGCGATGGTGAAGGGTTCATATGATTTTCTTGGATTAAATTATTATACAGGAGGTTATGTTAAAAATGTCCCTTCTAATGGTAATCAACTTAATGTAGTCACGGATCCTCACGCGAATGAAACATGTAAGTGTCCAGTCTTTGTCGAAGTTACGATTCATTTACCTTTTTACTTTTTAATGATTCATTAATTATTAAAAATATATATTGTACTAATTTAAATTATACTTTTTCTTATTTTTTATATATTTTAGGTAATACGTGCATTTTTATCACTATGCAGGACGAATTTAAGAATTACCTCCAAATTATTACTCGTATATCACATTAATGAGGGAAAACCTCAAACTAAAATAAATTAGATATACCAACATTTATCAATAATCGAGATGTTGATGGTTGTGTAATTTCATTATTTTTAACTTCTTCTTTTCAACAGTTGATCGAAATGGCGTGCTGATTGGTATGCCGGTATGTCACTTATGAAATTTATTAGAACGACTCTAATGTGTATATATACTTTTTATTTAATAGTCAAATTAATATTTAACTTCAATTATTATTATGTTTTATTTAAAATAACAGACAGGTGATGCTCAATTTTACGTGTATCCTGAAGGACTTTATCATCTTCTTTTATATATAAAGAACACATATCTCAGTCCTACAATCTATATTACAGAGAATGGTAAACTAAATTTAATTACATTTTAATATTCGCATGCTCTTTCAAATGTATTGCGAGTTGCATTTAACAGTCGTTATTATTGTTCTTTTAGGAATGCCTGATTCGAATAATAATACAACCATTAAGGAACTCCTAAATGATCATCAAAGAGTTGATTTTCTTCATCGACATCTTATTTCCATCAAAGAAGCCATTAGGTGAGATATATATACTCCTAATAATGTCCCTCTAATCATCATGCTAATAATTAGGTAATTACTAGTCTAGTCTCGGATAATGGATGAAGTTGTATTTTAGTACCACATCATTATACTATTACATATCAGTCTTCGAAAGTAACAAAAATTGTTGTAGTATAGTCTCCGAAATTGATACTTGTCATTGTCAATTTTGGGGACCATACTGTAACATTTGTCATTTTCGGACATTTTTCATTTTTGAGACTATTTGGGGACTAAAATGCAATTTCGTCCCACTATATAAATCCAAATCAATAATTAACCCCTATGGTTGAATACTTTTTTATCAAAATTTAAAAGATTAATTATTGAAATTCAAAACTTAACGATCTTCGTGCAATTGAGATGGTATATATGAAGAGTATCTAATTCAATAAATTTGATATTTTGATGGTAGGGAGGGTGTGAACGTAAGAGGTTATTTTGTATGGTCATTCTTGGATACATGGGAATGGAACTCAGGTTTTACCATAAGGTTTGGGCTCAATTTCATCGACCACAAAAATGGGCTCAAAAGAATTCCAAAACTCTCTGCAAAATGGCTAAAAGCATTCCTCAAAGCCTAAAAGGATTGAATACTATCGATATTCATGAAGGAAATTGTGACTGAAGTGAAGAGTCATAGTTTCTTTAATTTATTTCTTAATAATGATTAATGAGTTTCGAGATGGGTTTAGAAATATTTTTACTAAAATAAGAGGGCTTCGAAACAAAAAGCAGTACGTGTATTACCTACTATAAAGTACAATAATGTTATATTTTCATGCAATAATTGTGACTATGTATCATATATAAATTCATATATTCATGTATGTTTTAAAATAAGCAGAAGCAAGCTTCAATAATCTATTTTATTTGATTGATTATTTATTGTACATGCCATCTTTTGTGGCGTGTGTGCTTAAATGTTAGTTCAATGAGATTATTATTGTTGTTTTTTTGTTAATGATGATTGTAGTAATTGTGAGTTCTATTTGATATTCTCTTTTTTCCGTAAGTACTTGGTAGTTTAAGAGGGTGTTTGGATGAACATTTTGTGAGCTCTCAAGAAAACTCGTATATTTAAGTCTCGAGTTCGTTACAATGTCTACAGGTAAACAGGTTACAGATTTTATACACGAGTCACGACAAGCAATTAGAGAGAAAACAAAAAACAAGAAAGCACACTAATAATAGTGGGAGCGAGTACTATTAGTCCGTATTATTGTTATCACTGTTTTGATTTACTGGTTACATCATGTTGCCATTCTATTCAAACATGAAACTATAATGTAGACATGAAATTGCCTTCTTTTGGTGGAGGAGATAACGATCTATTCATTTATTCATATGCTGTTTTTTTGAAGTCAAATATATAATTATTTAACTTTGAATTTATAAAACTTGCATTAAGTAAAAGATACATGGATCAAATTTCCAACCAAAAATATACAAAGGGCATCTATGTACAAACATTCCCTATTATTTATGCCAGTTATTAATCTGCACCTCCTGAGGTAAATATATTTAACTTTCGTCTTTTTTCCTTCTCTTTATTGACCTAGAAAAAGAAAAATTAACATTCAATTAGAGGAATAATTTTATAGAATATTTGAAGTATACATATAAAATGATATTAGTAAATTAAAGAAGTGCACAAACATCAATAATTCTTGAACGAACGAAGAAAAATCCTTCAAATATACAAAACAAGGTACTCCAAAGGGGTGACCTGAGAACACGAGTGTGCTAATAATTGAAACAAGCACACCTGTGTTCTCAGGTCCACACCTTTGGAGTGCAACCCATGTTATACCAAATTTATAGACAAATCAAACTAAGATGAGATGATGTCTTTGAGCTACTATTTGAATTTTGTGAGAATGAATTGTAACTTGATTCTCATATTTATATTGTACTGTATGTTAAGTGATGAAATTGGTGACATTATGTGGTCATTCTGTAACACATGACAACTAATCAACTATCAACTATGTTGTCATTGTTTCGGCATTGTCCAAAGATTTTATAATGTTAATAGATTATTGTTTGGAAACTTTCTTGTTTATATTTAACTCTCCGAATCAGTCAACCTGCAATATTATAATATCGTATAATAATGAAGTACTAGGTTATACAATAAAGAAATTTACTCCCACCATCGCAAATAGCATTAACAAAATTCAAATTCCTAACGGTGATTAAGTTGGTAGAGTAGGTGAATGAACTTGTGACAACAAAATTATAATTTCAATTCCCCTTACCAATACTCTCTTGGTCGAGCCCAGACTATTGCGCTTTTACCGTTGCAAAATAATTAAAAAATCTAGGAATAGTCCAAAATTAAAAGTTTGAAGTTTTAATTGTTCAACGATACTAATAAATTATATGAAATTAATTGATATAGTAAAATTCGTGGTCAAATATATTTGATTATAAGTTGATTTTGATGAAGTTTCAATTGACTAACAGTTACCATTAATTATTTACAAACATTGAATTATTTGATTTTATTTATATGAAAATGATTATATTAGTAGTAAAATATACTAAAAGAATCATGTCATCAAATCATTTTACTAAATATAATACTCCATATAATATAATAATTGGAGCTTTAAAATACGGAATTAACATAGTATTAGACCGTTAACATTTGCCATATAATACTATTATTATCGATGCACAATCTTTTTAGGAATTCCCAATATAAAGTATGTCTAAAAGTGTGAAAATTGTCATACTAATTGTCCTACATATTATTACTTGAAATATACATGACAAGTAAATCGCAGGAAGTGTCTCACTTGACTAGAGTTTGCTTGTTAAACACTTCAATACACACATCGCTTTCATTGAAAATCAAATCTGGATTACAGGAATAGCCGAACATGGTTCCCAACATAAAGTATGTTGTGTAATTATTGCGAGTGTTGGGATGCTTGACGTGTCTCATAAGAGCTCCACATTAAAGATTGAGTAGTATCTACTTCCCTATCTTGTTACTACTTACTACTTTCACAGAAAAAAGAGGATGGCATCTTCTGCAATTTGTGGCACTCTTAATCTTCATACCAAATCACAAACGCCAACTTGCAGATATACATTTGGTGTTGCTCCTCCTCCTCTTACTACTGCAAAGAGGTCTGGAACCATAACAATGGTGTCTCTCAAGATGAAACATGCACAAGATGACAACATGGGAAATGTTCCTCTGTATTCTACTTCATTACCATTTGGTGTTCCTCTGGCTGCCTCTCTTGCTCTTATCCTCTGGTCTACTCCTGGTAATAACTCTTCTACTATTTCAACTAAAGGGGTCTTCTTATTTTTACATCTATTGTCACATTCAATTTAATTGACGTTTACGTTTTTCCATGCGACTAAACTAATAACTGCTACTAGTTAGTTCACTCAAACAATGAGAGTCCTGTACAGAGTCTTGATTAGATAGTCAAGGTTTGGGGGTTTGAAAGGGGGGGGGGGTGTGGAGAGATGGAGGTAATTGCAATTACATTTTCACTAAAGTAACTGTTAGTTACCCGGTCAGATTATCATGTAAAACCTTCAAATCGATGCAATGTGACGAGTAGTGTCGATGATGCTCATCCAACAGTATGTTATTACTCACGAGTCACGCCGGATGCAAATGTTACTCATTTGTAATGACTAATGAATAGGACAAATGTTACGGATCCTACATAAAATCGAAGTTTATACCTATGCAACCTATAACTTTTCCGGTTTTTTCCAATTAAATTTTGTGTAAGTAGTGACAAAGCCAATATGATTATTTGGAGTAATTTTTCAGTTATAGCTGCAAACTTATATGCATATGCTGTTTGCAGCGAATGCTGGTTTTCTTTCGGGATCAACCGGGATAGAATCCGTTCCTGGTCCTGAACTGCCTAAGATAGACTTTCTTAATCGCTGGAATGGTATGACTTTATAGTAGCTAGTTCATCCACTATTATCAATAATCTGTGTAATATTTGTAAACAGTTACTAGGATTTTGTCTATTTCAGATGAAAATCAGAAAAAGTACGCTGAGAATGACGCAAGATTTAAAGAGACTCCATTGCTGAAAAAGTTGCTCGAGAAATCACAGTCGAATAAAGAGAAGTTATTGTTCTCCCATATTGTATGAAATGAATTTAATTTTTGGAAGACGTTTTTTACTTTTAGGTATCGCTCATATCGGTCATGACAATTTCGTAGCTAGGCTACCATAGGATTATCTTAAGAAACTACTAAGGAAGAAAAGGACTTAAGATTGCAAAACAGAAATATGCCTCCTGTTTCGTTTCCTCAATTTCAATAAGATTAGTGATGGTTGATATTTAGTTAGGAAATTGCAATGATAATGGTTTTTCCATTTACATCATTCATAGAAACACTTGATTTAGATTCATTACATCAATATTATCCATCTAGTACTGCAAGCATGTAACCTCCTTCCATTGCATCAACCAGGAATAAGCAAGCCATTCTGGACAAATACTGCCTACGCGGAGCTGAGTGGGGAGTTGGCGATTGCTCAGCAGCTGCGATGACTCCAGAAGACCGAGACAGTTTTATTGCAATGTTGAAGAAAAAGACTGGTGTAGAATAAATACCTGTTTTGATGAACCATTGTCGTTGTTGTTTTTGGAAGTCATATGTCGTCAGGTAATCACCATTATCTACCCCAATCATGTTCTTCTCTGATTCTCATCCGTTTAAGGTCCCTAAATCCCTGGAGCGTAACAGGTTTTCTGCATTCCTTGTTGCAGGTAATGAACACAAACTTAGATCGAGATAACACAAAATCCAAACGTAGCATCAGAATCTTGAGTATTCATCTGTCGATCATGTTGCAGGTCAGAGATTCTGTTATCTCAATAGAGGGGTGACACACAAGTTGATGACGAAAACCTGAAGAAATCTTGCTGCAAATACTAGTAACTAGCAAACCTGTAGTAATTCGCCCGTTCGACTTTTTTCATCCATTGATTCAGGGAATTCTATGGCATCACTTGGGTTTCTTCTGAGTAGTTGATATGTGGCTGTGTAGCTAGGAACAAAGGCGGTAAAAGTTCTTATCAAATGTTAACTCTACTCTATATTACTCCTATTTATCCTCAACTCTCACAGTATCTTATTACTTGAAATAGAATAAGACCTGGAAGATTGAAACTAATATCAATCCAAACCTTTGTATAGTAGATTCAAGGGATTAAACTAATTGTGGGAATAAAAATTGCATAAATAAGAACATTTTTATTTGTTATAGCATAATACAACATCTGTCCCAATTTATTCGTCCAAATTTCAACTCAAAATATTTTTAATATGTCAATCTTTGCAATATATACGCTGAATTATCTATATGCACCAACACATTGCATATTTATCTTACATGATTTTCCTATAGATTTTAATGCAAATTGAAGTTTTGGTGATCGCTTGATTTGAATTGGTCCTAGTTGAAGTGGAACTGAGCAGAGTTGTACCTCAGCCGAGCATAGCTCACTTCATAATCAAGTCATTAGCTCGGTTAGGTTCAGCGAGTTTTGATCGAACTAAGGTAAACTTGAGCTAAATTCTGAGCTAGCTCACTTGAACCATATATTGTTCAAACTCTTAATTTAATCGGGTTAAGTATATTTAAATTTTGAAGGCTAATCATTAGTTATATCATACATTGTTATTTGACAAGGCGAAATAGAAATCATTTACTTTTAGTACGTCGGAAAATCATTATATACAATTATTGGTTACCTTTAATTATTAAAATAACGTGAAGTAGTTTTTAATAATATATATTGATATATAGAAAACTCCGAGCTATCAAGCCGGATCACCGAGCCAGCTATACGTAAAGTAAGAGGGTTAAGTGATGACTGATGACTTACTTATTCATCGAATAGTCGAGTCATATAGATATCCCAAATCCATCACCCTTGAAAACCCATACTCGATTACCCGCTCAAAATCCATCATTAATGGTGTTCTACATGTAAGATGCTCAAAATCACTTCTATTGTTCAATCTTTTCTTATATATCAATGAACACAAATAAAAATGGCACTTTATATGCCATTATTCAGAGCTTGTTCATTACCAAGAACACTAACTCAACTACATGCTCACCTCATAGTAAATGGACTTCATAAAGACCCTCAAGCTTCCACAAAGCTCATTGAATCATATGCTCAGAAGGGTCATCTTAAATCATCAAGAGTCATCTTTAATTCCTTCACGAATCCTGATTCTTACATGTGGTGTGTGTTAATTAAATGCCATGTTTGGAATAATTTATTTCAAGATTCGATTTTCTTGTACCAAGAAATGATTTTTAAGGTTGATGAAGTAAGTAGTTATGTATTTCCATCGATTTTTAAGGCTTGTAGTGCAATTGGTGATTTGGGTCTTGGTCAAAATGCTCATGGGAGGAGTATAAAGCTTGGTTTTGAGTGTGATATTGTTAATGAGAGTGCACTCTTGAGTATGTACGGTGAGTTGGGGTGTTTAACTTATGCGCGTAAAGTGTTCGATAGAATGGCTATAAGGGATGTGATTTCGTGGAGCTCGATTGTTACTAGTTATGTAAAGAACGGGGAGTTCGAAAAGGGGTTGGAAATTTTTTGTGAGATGGTATTGAAAAGCGGTGAAATTGATGCAGTGAGTGTGCTTAGCGTTATCGAGGCATGTGGCGAATTGGGGTTGTTTAGATTGGGACAATCGGTTCATGGTTATGCTGTAAGAAGGTATATGTTGAATGATGGATCCCTTGAAAGTTGTCTTATTGCAATGTATGGTAAATGTGGTGATTTGGTTAGTGCTGAGAGGGTGTTTAGTGGTAGTGGTACTACTTCAACCTGGACAGCTATGATTTCGAGCTGTAATCAGGTGGATGATTATGAAAATGCCTTGAAGATTTTTATCAGGATGATGGCGGCTAATGTCGAGCCAAATGAAGTAACTTTGATGAGTATTATATGTTCTTCTGCTAGGTTAGGTTGGCTGAGGGAGGGAAAGTCTGCTCATGGTTTTATAATAAGACGTGATTTTGGAATAGACAATGATCTCTTGCGATCAGCATTGATAGATATGTATGCTAATTCTGGAAAAGTGACACATTGTTACAAGATATTTGATCAAGAAATCGACAGACATGTTGTTTCGTGGAATATGCTCATATCAGGTTTTGCTAAGGAAGGAATGTGGGAGGAGGCTTTGATGCTTTTTGTACATATGCTGATACAAGGAATAACCCCTGATTCGTTTTCTCTGGCTACTGTTGTATCTGTCTCTGGAAATTATGAGTGCTTAGAATTTGGTCGCCAGATACATGGTTATGTATATAAGACCAAAATTTTCAATGAATTTGTACAGAACTCGCTTATTGACATGTACTCTAAATGTGGATATGTTGATTCAGCATACTTAATATTTGAAGACTGCCGAAAGAGAAGTGTCGTAACATGGAATTCTATGATGTGTGGATTTTCACAGAATGGTTATTGGAAAGAAGCTCTAATTCTCTTTGATCAGTTGTATGTCAACTCTCTTGAGATGAATGAAGTGACGTTCCTAAGTGCAATTCAAGCCTGTTCAAATCTAGGATATCTAGACAAGGGAAAGAGGATTCACCATAAATTTATTACCCATGGATTCGGGAAAGATATGTACATAGACACAGCTTTGATTGATATGTATGCTAAATGTGGACACCTTCAGATGGCTCAGAGAATTTTCAATAGCATGCTGGAAAGAAGCATCGTCTCTTGGAGTGCCATGATAGATGGCTATGGTATGCACGGTCATGCTGATGTTGCCATTTCACTCTTCACTGAAATGGTAGAATCTGGTATAAAACCAAACGATGTTACTTTTATGAGCATCTTATCTGCTTGTAGTCATGCCGGATATGTGGAAAACGCTAAGTTCTACTTCAACTTGATGAGAGATCTTGGAAACCAGCCAAAGTTTGAACATTATGCTTGTTTAGTTGATATTCTCAGTCGTGCTGGTGATCTTAGTAGAGCGTACGAAATCATCAAATCAATGCCATTTCCAGCAGATAGTAGCATTTGGGGTGCACTAGTAAATGGTTGCAGAATCCACAGAAGGATGGATTTTATAAAAGGGATTCAAGAAAATCTTGATAATCTATGTACAAATGATACAGGTTTCTATACTTCATTATCAAACATTTATGCTGACGAAGAAGAATGGAATAAGTTCCGAACTGTAAGAACAACAATGAGAAACATAGGGCTGACCAAGGGCCATGCCTATAGCATGATTGAAGCAGATAGGAACATGAACATTCCAAGATTCAGAGCAAATAATACATCATGACCTGCTGGAAATCAAATTGACTTAACCAGATTTCTTGTCGTATTGATTCTCTTGGAGTCTGAATCCTCAAATACACTCGGTAAATGGAGTCCACACTACCCATGATCGTTCAAATCAGAAAGGCAATACATTTTGAAGAAAGTTCAATCTCGTGGTATTAATCTGAAGCCATTTTGTCGCTTCATCAGTCATCGTTTAACTTAGGTGGATAACATGAACTTGAAGTTAGGGACCAGCTGATACCATTATAGGACCAACCTTCCAAAGTTATCAGAAAGATGCTTCCTTGCCATGATGTACCTCTCCAAGGCCGCCAGAAAAGACTCTAGAAGCTGGAGAATATACAGTCCAGCTTCTATATATTGGAAGTGCAAGGGGATGATGCATAAGCGAATCATCCAGCCGCGAGTTGTTCATCTGCGAAATGGGGTAGGGGGGGTTGATTCTGGTCTAATTTGTAGGCCAATACTTACTCAATTTCAAATTAATAGACGTTTTGAAGTTCGCCTCCAACTTTGAGCAAAAATTATTATTTTATTTACTTAATAAAAAATATAAAGTTGGTATAATCTCAATTTGATTTAATAATATATGAAGTATTGAATATATGATTACTATTTTCACGTCAATTAAGAAACAGTATCACTTTACATATATCTTTAGTTAATGAAATTGTTAAACGCGAATTAGAAAAGTAAAGTAACCTAAAATATCAACTAAAGAATAAAGAAAGTACTCCCTCCGTCCCTAAAAGATTGTCATATTTTGACTTTTGTTATTCAAACATTACAAAATTTGATCATGAATTTTCATTAAACGGTAAGAAATAATATAGTCTTGTGGGACCTTGTTAGATTTGTCTCAATATATATTTTTGAAATATTAATTTTTTATAATTTTTTCACATGTAGAATAATAGATATTTATGTTTTAAATCGTATTTTATTGACCATCAAAAGTCAAAATGTGACAATCTTTTAGGGATGGATGGAGTATATTTTATCTTGTTGATAACAACAAATACACCAATTGAATACATGAAAATTCATTAAATTTATTATTAAAAGATTACTACTACTATTAGTCAAAATTAGATATGGTGGCCTTGAAGTGGAAAAAGACAAGACATAATGACAGTTGTATCATTGTATGCACTCTCTGATGGATCTGATTCAGTAAACCGGTGCCACGTGTACTCCAAAACGCCTATGAAAGAGAAACACAAAAAGAAATGGGGAAGTATGACGTGGCCTTTTATGATTGGTGAATGAAGAATCTAAAGAAAGTAATCTGGATTTGGTCATAAATGAAGAAGTAAGAGGGAGACATAGAGACATGAAGAAGTATGTTGTACTTTTGTCATCTCACATATTTTTAGCATAATAGCCTTTTCATCATTTTCTCGATTCTCTCCCCATCTTGTCCCCACTTTATCCCACTTTCTTTTCTAAACAAAACATTAAATCTTCCTAGTTTTCTACTCCCTTCATTTGTTTTCTATTGTCATTCTAGATAGATAGATTAGTAAAAAGTGAAAAATAATTAAAATATATATTTAAAATATAAGATGATAATTGATTATCATTATATTATTGGATGGTTGACAATTTCAATTGAAAAAGTAAATAAAGAGTATCTTGAAAATGTAAAATTACAATTAATTATGCTAGAACGACAACTAAAATAATAAAAATATTTAGGCTAAAATGACAATTGAAAAAATGGAGAGCTCCAATTTAATATATACTCCCTCCATCCCTAAATAATAGGGTCATTTACTTTTTCACGGTACTCGATACACAATTTAACACGTCAATATTTTTTATTTTACATGGTTAAAAATTATAAGAAGTTGATATTTCAAAAATATATATTTCGACGAATCTAACCGTATCCAATATGAATATATTACTCCCTCCGTCCCCAAAAGATTGTCACATTTTGACTTTTGTAAGTCAAACATTACAAAATTTGATCATGAATTCCCATTAAACGATAAGAAATAATATAGTCTTGTGAGACCTTGTTATATTCGTCTCAATATATATTTTCTAAATATTAACTTTTTATAATTTTTTCGCATGTAGAATAATAGATATTTATGTTTCAAATCGTGTTTTGTTGACTACCAAAAGTCAAAATGTGACAATCTTTTAGGGACGGAGGGAGTATTTCTTATCGGCTAATCAAAATTCATGGTCAAACTTTTCGAAGTTTGATATAAAAAAAAGGTCAAAACACCTCCATCTTGTAGTGATGGAAAGAGTAAGACGTTTTCGTTTTTTATTGTCCGAGTTTAACAATCAATAACCTATTATTCTTTAGTTCAAAAAATATATAAGTAGTATCGATAAATTTATATTGAAGATTATTTTCATAAAAGTAATATATTATATTGTAATTATTAAATAGTTATTGCTAATCAGATGTAGAACAGAAATATGAAAAAGTCTTATGTTTTGAAATGGAGGGTATATTAATGAAGTACATTTGAATTATATGATCAATTTAATTAGAATAAAGAAACTAAAATATCATTATGTCCTAAAACGTAAGGCTCATTTTAATTTTTTTGAATTTGACTATGAATTATCATTGATCAATAATAAAAAATGTAGTCATGTGAAATTTTGTTACATTCGTTGCAATATATATTTTTGGAATACCAACTTTTTCTAATTTTACGTGTATAAAATTTGAGATATTTATATTATAACTCATCATTACTCATATCTTTGTAATCATAAAAAATTAAACGAGCGAGAGACTATTATTTTAACAAAAAATTAGGGAGTAGGGAATAATTCCTTCGACCATGAAAGCTTCCTAGTTCTTTTAAGCGAGGAATGAGTTGTTACATTTATTTCATCAAATGAAAGTAGGAGGACTCAGAAGTCAAAACCATTCCTTTTGGATTCACCATTTTTCTTTAAAACATACATAAATATTGTCAATATGTCCATCATCAATGTCCACGTTGTCATGAAATTCATAAAATTTTGAAATTTTATAATATGTTCTGCAGTTGTTATAAAATTAAAAAAGATAACAAATACTCACTCCAATTCAAAAAAAGTGTCTTTGTAAATATTTAAAGAATATCCAAAAAGAGGAGTTAATCGAATAGCCTAGTGAAAAAGGCTCTTGCTAGTGACTAGAAGGTCCTCAGTTCGAAACTCACCTAATCGCTAATTTACAAAAAAAAAGAATATCCAAAAAGAGTGTCTTTTTACATAAATCAATGCATAATATAACACTTTTTCCCTTAATATTCTTATTTGCATAAAAAGACACAAAATAAATAATGATTGTCTCATACTTAAGTGGATAGATAGAGTATTAATAATTGCCTTTACTAGGTATAGATAGAATTTTTGAATGCATTAAATGCTTCTTAATTTGTGTGAAATTTCTAGAAAGACATTTTTAACATTTTTTTTGAATTAGATGGAATACTTATTAGTATCACTCACACTCTCACACTCTTTACCACTTGACGTATGCGGTTTACCTCATAGCACCTTTTCTATGGATTCTCGAACTACCACCAAATGAGAAATTTAAATTTCTTACTTTACAAATTAGTGAAAATTTAATTTAATTTAATTTTTTTTTTCTCTCTCATATTTCTCCAGGTTACTGAATAGTTTGTAGCACTCCTCTCATTTTATGAGTATAATGTATACCCTCTAATTTGTTGGACAAGATACTCAGGGTTTTTACAACATATATAAATTTCGGCAAAGTTGTTATGTAGTTGATAAGTCTTAGAACTTAGCTTAAATGGTAAAAAACCTCGCCTTTTCATAAGGAGCAAATTAATTTTATATTAAAGTATTAAAAGAATAGCTCTAGTCAACTCACCGGTGAGATACATCAATGTTTTCAAGGTACAAATATATATTCACATAAATATTGAATATTCACCAGAAGACTTTTACAATTACATACTCCATAGAGTTATATATATATTGAGAAGTTATTTGAATATTATTGAAGGATCGATTTATGTAAAATGAGATCACAAGTAATTCCATTAAAAATATGTAACAGCTTTAAAGAAACAACCACATAATAAAGTAATAATGTATAATCCAGAGAAAAATTAAGTTACATTATTCTCAGTATTAAATGGGCAACAAAGGCAATATACAGAGAATCTCCATAGCTAATGTCTCTTTAACATACTTGTTAAGCTTCTTCCAATGCTTAGGTTAATGCAACAGTGGAAGCATTACCAACGGGACATCTTTGTCGTCGAGGGCGCCTAGTCGTCTTACCCCAACTTGTTAGGCTTCTGTCCTCCAAACTAGTTCCAACACCGTCCAATTGCTGCATCAGTTCGGTGCAAACTGCGCCAGGAGGAGCAGCTGCAGGGACAGGTTCTACCACTGTTCGCCGCCGTCCTCTACCACTTCTATTTCTTCCGCCGTTTCTTCTCGTCAACCCTGAGTTCCATGAGTGACCCATTGCTTTCATGAGCCCTCCGAATGTCTGTAGATCCTCCGTCAACTCATGCCTTGATAGGGAAACCATACCAGGAAGAATGTCCCTTTGGAAATCTCTTCGCTGCCTTCCTCTTCTTGCTTGGCCCCTTCGTGGTCGACCTGGTAGGGTAGCCGTTCCTGTTTCCTCAACCTTCTGGACTTCAGGGACAAAAGGTTTAGGCATGAAGTCTTCTTCCTTCGTCTCCGGCAGCTGCAATATCATTGCTTCAAAATCATCCATCACCGTGTAAGAACCTTCATTTCCAAAGGTAGGAGTGGTAGAGACAACATCAGCGAACCATATTAGTAACTCATCCTCTGCAGTATCCGATGAGGAACATATAACACTATCTTGATTTATAAGCTGACAGGATGAGATATTAACAATAGCTTCGGCTGCACTCTTAATAGCTTCATCCAATGTATTCTCGGCATCACTATCTGTTGGATGCGTACTAATATAATGTTCTTGATCTTTCTCTCTCTCAGGCAAGGAATCATCCTCTTCTTCTGGGAGAGCAAGTGCTTCCAGATCAATTTCAAGTACTACCTTCTTGGGGCCACTAATGCTTGCAACAGTTGGTACTGAAGGATCTTCATCCTCACCAACACAAGTGTTCAAATCTATGAAATTTCTTGCACAAGAACTTTTGGCCACTTGATTCGAGCTAACCACTTCACCCATTACAGGCTCCTCCTCTGATTCTAGAGCTGAAGAATCATAAGCTACATTAATATCAATCAAGTTATCTTTCCTTTCATGTTTGGCTTGCCCTGCTTCTGTAGTAGAAGATACAAATGCTGACCCTCTATTTTCTGAAGCAACAAGCTTCTCAAAGACAGGAACTCCAAGAATCATTTTAGCACTTGGAATCACATCCATCTCATTCTTAGACCTTTTGTGGTTGTTTGAAGCAGATGCATCATTGTATACTTGGTTGAGATCTATCACAGCTTGACGCTTCCCAGAGAATAAACTTGGAGAGGCACGAGGAGGACTTTGATTGATAGAAATCACGTCCCTCCTTGAGTTTATGGAATCATTATTAGAGGCAGGCTTCGTTCTGAGCCAGGGCAACGAGGACTGATGGACTTCAGTTTTAACATTTCCATCTGCTTTATCAAGATCTAGAACTATAACTGGCTCTTCCAAAGTATGCTTAGGGAAGGTCACGTTAAGGTTCATATCTTGCAGTGGTTTTATGCCCAGAAAACTAGAAGATGTAGACGCCTTCTCCATCCCATTTATCATATGAACTGATGCTTTGTTATCACTTCTATTACTGTTCTGGTGATTAAAGCCCATGTAAGATGAGCAAAAGGGAAGATCCTTAGATCCCGAGGGAGACCCTTGGTGAAACCCATTATGGGATGGTATATCACTTGCCGTACAAGAACTTGAATGAAAACTACCGTTAACATGCCACTTATCCATCAAAATGTGATTGCTAGCAGACGACTGCAACACATTTAACCTTGGAGATGAACCCGAAGGAGGCTGGGTGTGGAACGATGTTAACTGCGGTTTCCATCTATCTGCTGGCTTCCCCAACGATTGCATTAGCTGAGGCCAAGTCTTAGCATCATTAGAGGAATTCATGAATGGGAATTGGTTTCTAACTTGGGAACTAACTGGGTTCGGATGGTTATGATCAGAATAGTCAAGACTCCTATGAGGTGCACCCAACCCTCGGCCTAGCCTTTCCTTGATTAAATCTTCTTTGCTATGATCTGTAAGATGAGTTCCAGAATAATAGGACTGGTTAGGCATAGCTTGTCATAAAGTCAGACGTAAAGATTATTTATTCAATCAAGCATGCCCACAAAACGAAAATTTAGTTCTATTTATTTCCAACTGAAAACTAACTTCAATTCTTCAGAAAGGTTCAAACAACCATATAAGATCTGTAACATTCCTTAGATAACTGATGTTAAACTCACAAAGCCAAATTGAATATCGTTAGTTGGTGCAAGTATAAGATTATATTGAATGAATAAATGTTAACTTCCAGATACAATCTTAGACAGCACACTGAATAAACAGCAAAGAGATAAATGCAGAAATACAAACATGTAGATAAATATATTTGAAGAGTTGTCATTGAGTCGCACCTGCTTCATATGTATGAGTAAACCAGTTCCTCCCATTTATTTTCTTTTCAGCAGACATGCTATTCAAAGAACTCATATGATTTCCATTGATAGACTTCTTCACGGAGTCTTTCTGCTGACCTAGAAATTCCAGATTAGGTTTAGCGGACAAATATGCACCCTTGACTCCACCACTGCTGTCTGAAGGACCAAAAATATTAGCTGAAGAAGATTCAGTTACTTCTTCAATGTCAATAGGTTCATTCAGATCAGCCAAGCCAGTGGAGCTTCTAAATTGAGAAACTGAACTAAAACCTTCTTGCAAGCCACACTTATTAACATCCTCAACAATGAGTTTCATGCTACTCCCAGTACCAGTTTTACACTCTTTACTTGGGGTAAAACTAGGGTCAGCAGATACGTTGTTAGCCAGCTGCTCGTCATCTTCGGTATCTACATACTCATCAGCTGGAAGCTGAAGGTCAAACAACTTTTTTCTCACCTTTGAAGGTCTAGCTTCTGAAACTTCGACCTCCTTAGCATATCCATTATGGGGTGTAATTCGACTAGCAAGCGTGCTATTCTCTTTCTTATAGCTCAAAGGAGAATTCACATTCTCGGAACCTGACATAGTTGATCTAGGATAACAGGAACCCCCCAATGGGTAGCCACGCTGATGCCATTGTCGAACATCGTCAGGTGGTACTCGAGATCCTTGGATGCTCGATGATGATGATGCTTCAATTGATCCTCTAAGTCTACAATGTTCCTTTGTCTTTATCTCTTCCATCATGTCCCTTTGGATTCTGTAAACGCGATGCAGCTCATGTACCTGCATGATTGAAAATATTCAATCGAATGAAACCCCACGCCATCATATAGCATAAGTACATGTTAGGGTACTAAATTGGCAAAGCAGCTTATAATATACTCTTTCACATGTTCTCCCTTGGTCAGGAAAGATATATCTCATTGTAAAATTTAGTAGCTGTATGAAATAAAAAACATAACACAGTAATCCACACCTGATTCTTAAAAACGGCCTCATGTTCAAGCATCTTCTGCTTTAATGTGTTCTTATCATTAACTGGATACACATCCATTGCTGTCCTTGGAATAAATCTGGAACAATTTGGTATATTCTTCTCTCCACAAAAAAGAGGCCAACTATTTCCACTGACGTCATCATTAAGGTCTCTCATAGGGTTATATCCTCCAAAGCAGCTTTTAAATTGAATCTTTGTTCCCATCACTGATAACATTCATAAGAAATTTGTTTGAAGTCCTTCACTCAGTCGGTCACACAAAATTATAATAATACTATATGTCCTAAGCACTATATTGTGAACATGGAAGATACGACTAAGTGAAGCAAATTAGCCATTCTGTCATTTGGAAAGCCAGTTTAATTCATCTTCAGCTACACCCGTTATTCAAGTTTCAATGTATGTGGTAAGTACTTCTTAAATAAAATAATCAAAGCAGAAAATTGAAAATGAAATTTTGATTGCTAAAACAACCATAATAACTACCAGATAAAAGATCATATGATAGCATACTTTGCACTGGAAGTTCAATATGGCAATAAACACATTTACAACAAAGAATCGGATGAAGGACAGAAGTCCAAAAAAGGGACTTCTCTTTCCAAGTATCTGCCCTTCTGTAAAATCAACAACAATTATTAACACTTTTGCTAGTCTTTATGGATTAAGGCCCCTTAACTATGGTTTCAAGGTCAAATGTAATAGGATGACCCCACAAAAGCAGCTTTCATTGCGATAGCAGAAGGAACGTTCATCCATTGCATCGAGCAAACCCATAGCACTCTACATCTCTAATAGACCTTATGAAATGTTTCACCACAAATGATTCAATCTTAACTCCAACAGGAACCACAAAAATGTCAGTAATCTGGAACATTCTGCTCAGTTATTAATCCAAACTACAGAACCAGAAAGAAATGCATTTTAAGCAACGCTCTTCTGAGGTAACAAGAGATATAACATCGAGTGTTAGAATCAACGAAGGGCATACATATGAATCCAACTACTAAGTACTTAGCTAATGCTGCAAAAACACTCTTACAAGAGAGGGATACATTTGCTCTGAAGAAGGGATTGGATGAAGCAATCAAACAATAAACCCTATTAACTCAACACAAAGTTCAACCTACCGAAATATATTAAAAAGAAAAAGTATCTTCCTCAAATTACAAACTTGTACAATCTTCATCCATGGCCAGTAAATTGCAATATTTTCTAGTGACAATAGTCAAGATTAAACAATTCCATTTATACAGAAGCTAGAAAACAGTAAACTACCCACATAGAGATTATCATCATCAAATTGAAGCACAATTATATCATAGTATAAATAATAAACAAAAAACAGGACAATATATTTTGTTCAAGTCAGACAACAATTTTGAAACATAAACAATTAAAAGTTGAACAAATATTTTACCTTAGACCCACATCCTGAAAATTACTCCACTGCTCAAAGATTGAATCTTTTTACTCTATCTCCAATATGGAAATCCATCATAAGCGTGAAAACAACTTAAGTCCACACTTTCTTGACAGTTACAAATTGTAAAAAAAGGGGTAAAAAATCACCAAATATCAATGATAACAAAAAACTAATTCCACTTACTATAAAATTCAGTTAAAGAAAACCCAATTGAATAAGCTCAGATCCTTAATACAAACAATAAAAATTTAATAAGAGCACAAAAGATTTCGATCTAGTGGGGACCACTCTTCTACTAGTGTCTCTCTCAAAGTAAGGAAAAAAATATAAGGTTTATTGGGTTGAAGAGAATGAAGTGAAATAAGTAAAAAGGGAAGATTTTTATGTGCATTTTTTGGGTGAGAGAGAGAGAATCAAGAATGGGAGAGATAGAGAGAGAGGGAGAGAGATGAGAGATCCCATATAAGAAATCTTTCTCTTATTATTACAACAACAAACGAGCTTCTAAAACAACAGTGACAACAAATTTGTCAACATCCGGTCGCTTTTTATTCTCTGCTTTTCTTTCTCTCTCTAAAAAACCTTCATTTCTTTCCTTCTTTCTCTCTACTAACATTTATACAAATGATTCGTAATCATCAATAAGTGCACATAAGGATATGTAAGGTAATTGTATAAGGGAAATAAGGGTGAGCGATTGGTATATAGATTTACTTCGAGCTCGAGCGTATAATAATATCAAGGTAAATGATAATGTCAGAGCGATTTTCATATTATCAGAGCAAAACTATGTTTAATTACTTATATGCCCTTTGATTCTATGACTTATAATTATAATATTGGTTATTAATAATAAAATACTTTTAAATCTATTTGAATAAAGAAAACGAATAAAATTTTATAATTAACAATTGAGATTATAATAAAAATATAATTTAACAAAAATGATATAAAAGGGATTGAACATGATTTTACTCTGACGATATAAAAATTACTCTGACATTATCGCTAGCGAGTAGCCTATAACCAAGTTAATTCATTGAATAATTATTAGTAAATTATTATCAGATTTATGATTTCAGTAAAAGGAAAGTATTTATGAATTTTTGTTTAAATGGAAAAATAAATGGGCATTGGTATCTGTAGATTCTCTCCGCCTTCATTGTGATTGGCTTTCGGTCCTATATATATTAATGAATACTTATTTCATTGACATCTCATTCATTGGCTATTTATTTCCTATTTTAATAAGGGAAAATAAAATTGTAGTACTATATATCATGCATGTTGTAAATTGTTTGGTCGTCTATATCTAATATTTTAGAACTCTTCTGCCCCTAAAATATTATCACATTTTAATTTTTATTAGTTAAATATATTAAAATTTAACCATAAATTCTTATTAAATGATATTTTAAAATGTCAACTTGTTAGATTCGTGGGACCTTGATATTTTCCTTTTACTGAAATCATAAATATGATAATAATTCTTATTAAGAAATTATATAGTCTTGTGGACCTTGTTAGATTGGTCTCAATATATATTTTTGAAATATCAACTTTTTATAATTTTTTCACATATTGAAAATAGTAGATATTTATGTTTTAAATCATATTTTGTTGACCACCAAAAGTTAAAATATGACAATCATTTAGGGATGGAGGGAATATTATCGATGCAATTTAAATTGTGACTTGTTCAATTTAAAATGTTATAATATTATTTACCACACATCGTGAAGAAGTTGATTTTCTTTTAAAGTAAAAATAAATAATTTTTGTATGATGAGTAGAGACTTTTCACTGGTCTTCATGAATCTCATTATTAGCTAATTCGACAAAATCACATTGCATTATGATTACTATTGATGGATTATTTTCACATGCTTAGCATAACATAGCCATTTCCACTCTCCAACAGTCTTATTAGCGGTCAAGCCGGAAGATTAACTTATTAAATAAATTATCTTACAACTATAGATACTTGTTGGTTATTTCTTTCACTAGTTTGATGCTAGTCGTCTCTTTCCTTGAATTTACGAGTTTACGAATTGTACTGATGTTTGGTGATTGTAATGGATTATTCGTATTAATAAAATCAAAGGATAACCCTCTTTTTTTTTTCTTTAAAAAAAAAGGATTGTTATATTTATGTACCATATATGTCAGAAGTAGAAAATGACTTATTACTGAGTAATTTCTTTGATATAAATAGAAACAAATTTACCTCATACCTGTATTCATATTACACTTGACAATCAATAGCCAGTTACACTTGGCAATCAATAGCCACGTTACATAAAATTTTCAAACTTTGTTGCAGATTTCCTTTTATAATTTCTTAGTTTAAAAAAATATTGTATAGTTTAAATTTTTAATAACAAAATAAATTTTAATATTAGTTTCAATTGAAAATTAAATGTTAATTTAAATATATTAAAGAAAAAGTTTGGGGTGTGTATACAGATTACCCAACGGCCAACTCAATCATAAAGTACGGATTATTCTGATAAAAAGGTTTATTTTTGTCAAATACTATAAAAATACCTAAAGATATTGAGCTCACTCTAGATTTGAGTTCTCGAAAATCAAGAATCTCATTTAGCCCTAAAATATATGAATTATATATGTGCTTTTATAAAATATGTACCCACTCGTATAATATCGTGTATAAGTTTATTATCTATAAGTAGTTCATTCATAAAACAATAACGTTTTAAATAGTTTTAGCCTATAAAATAAGGATGGCGATATTGTCAAAGCAAAGTTTGAGCATATATCTATTTTAATTTTTCAAGTCAACTATTCTATTTTATCATTACTATTTATTATTTAATAATTTATTGTAAGTAGAGATAATTTTGAAAATCAGCAATAAATGAACACATACATTTCATATTTTAAATATATACATCTTTAATGTTAATAAATTATTATTATTGCTCTCTTGGTCAACTATAAACTAAGTATTATTGAAGGAAATAATTTGCAAAATATTTTCTATTTTAATTGACAATAAAAGCAATAGACATTAGTATGTAAGATCTTCTATAATTGAAACTGTCGTTGAAGGTAAAGAATTTAGGGAACCACTATCGAAGTTAAATGATAATTATCATCTTTGGTCAATTGGAGAAAAGTTACATGCTCAAGATAAATTATATGAGATCGTTGATGAGTTAGATCCAATGCTTTATGAACCCAATATTCAAATGATTAAAGGGCGATCAAAGAAAAAAAAAGTCCAACCAAAATAAATTCTTCACAATTTGAAACCGTAGAAAAGATTGGCAAATGTTCTCTTCCTTTCAAGATATAGAATGTGTTTATTTATTGTTAATTTTTAAAATTAACTTTAATTGCAAAAAATATTAAATAGTATATATTAATGATATAATAAAATAGTTAATTAAAAGGTTAAAATAAATACATACTCAAACTTTGCTCTGACAGAATCAAAATTGTTCTAGCAATATCTCCGGCCATAAACTAATCTATATTTAATCCTTTGTTTACCGTGTTCTCATCCCATCCAATGTCTGTTGAGTTCAATTTATCTGTATGACTCTACTCGTCCAACTTGAAATTATGCATATTTCTATTAAAAGTACTATATATTTAAGTTTAAAAGTCATTGTTAAACTTTAAAACACTATAGTACTTTTTATGTAATACGAGTATTTATGTTTGAAGCGATTTCAATTTTATTTTAAAGTTAATTTAAAAGTATAAAACTACAAAATTTGTTAAGGATGTGGGAATATTATATTAACCCAAATTGGGTTACTTATGAGAAGGAGCAAAGAAGGGAATAAAAGACAATATTAGCAATTTTGTACTAAAAGGTCAAATCGCCCAACGGATTTGTGCTTATTGCGATTGTAGTAGTGTTAGGCCACCATTGAATAGTCTGTAGCTATTGTTTATTTGCAAATCAAACAAATTATTGGGACTTGGACTACTTTTGCCCCAAGAATAATGTCCTTCTCCTTCCATTTCACTCTAGAATCGGATTCCTTAAGTTTACATCAAATTACTTGGTCAATTTTATGATGTAGGGATGATAAAATTTTATGGTATAGGAATAATATTTGACTTTTTTGGTATCAAATGTTAAGATAACAGGAGTATATATGACTTAAATTATTTTAGATAATTATAGCAATGTTATCGGTAAGTGAGTTTAGTTATACTTTCATATCCTAATAAGTGGAAGTATTGCAGTACAATATATGATAATTTACATGTGATTTACAAATACAGTAATTCCCAAATTAACTATGATTTATAGTTCTAATAAGATTTTAAGTTTATTTTTCTCCTTTCTTCCTCTAATGAATATTAGGACTTAGTGACTTCAATAAAGGAATAGTATTTTAGATTAGTTTTTACTTTTTGAGGGCATATTAGTAAACTCTTCTCTTCCTTAATAAAGTGTCTTTTACCCAAGCAATAAAATAAATTGAAATAGAGGGAGTATATTTTAGCGTTTTTGGGGCGAAAAATATATTTTTTAAGACTTTTGTGGTCATGTTTTACGGTTGGGATTACATTTTCAAAGATATCATTTTCACCCCAAAAATACTAAAATTCATTAACTTGTTAACGAAGAGGCTAATTTATAAACTATTTGCGAACAATGTGTATAATATCAAAGACTGTTACTGCAACACTGTCCATTATTTAGAACGAAAATACAACTTGACTCCATTTACTGGAATCATTACTGCAATAAACTCTTAATTGTTTATTATAGATAATAAGAAATTGATAGGGTCTGTAAGAAAATTGATAATTTGAAAACATACATAAGATCTAAATATAGTTTAATTTAGTGTATAACTTAATTTTACATAACAAATTCGCAAATGAAGTCCATGTTTTCAAAATTCCTTAATGTTAGAGGATAAGTTATTTTTAATTTGTAAATAAATAATTTCATACAATAAATTGATGTTTATTATTTTGTATAATTATTATTTGTAAAACGTTTATCTAATAATTATTACGATGTACGAATATCGATTATGTAAACATAACTAGTGTGTAATGTGAGAAGAGTGCAACAAAATATAGTAGTTAAAATATACATATATATGACATTGATAAATTTTGGTAATTGGCTTCATACAAAAAAAAATTTGAGTTCGCACTTTAAATAACCAACCATCAAATTACAAATCAAATTTCTCTTTTTAATTTTGGTCTTAAAAACGAAAGAAATTGAAGTAGTTGTCAAGACAGCGATTTCAACCAGTCTTATCTGATCTTTTCATGGCTGGTCATGGGTTTTTCATATATAGAAGATGGACCCCACATATCATTATCATCATAATCAATACTTACCAAATCGAAATTTTAAGCTATCTACTATCAAAATTCAAAAGCTTGTTAAATTCAATTCTAATTGAGATTATATTTTGCACTCTAAATATTATGTGGAGATAAAATGTCATTGTTCTAACTTTACACAATTTGGTATCAACTCTATAATAATATCGAAGGCTATAATTAAACTTACTTGCATATGACCTAAATTTTTACTAAGAGATCTCCAATTTATTCTTTATTATATATATTCGATAGTTTTAATTTTCACCATTAGTTTACAACAAAATGCTCTATAATAATAATAATAATGGTGATGATGTAAAATGTATTACTTACACATTAATTGTAAATATCAAACCGAGAGATAATATCACAAATAATAATTCGGAGTGGCGAAGAGACAAAAACAACATTTAAGTTACGACAAACTGGGGTGATCACTATGTTTGGGTCAGGTACCCAGTTGATCACCTAGATTTCAAAAAGTCTCAGTTGATAACCTAACTTTTTAAATCGTTCTCATTCAGGATATTGGTCAATTATAATATTAATACATCGATTAATTATATCATGTGTCCATCACGTGATCACTAATTAAGGGTAATTTAGTAATTTTACATGTTCATTTTCTAAAGAAAAAAATTAATCACATTAAAATAACCCCAAATCCCCAATTCAATCCCAAAATTGACTGAAATCATTTTTATATATTGGGATTGAACTGAGGATTTGGGAAATTTAAGTGTGTTTTTTCTTCATAAAATTAACATGTGAAATTATTAAATTGTCCCTGATTAGTGACCACGTGATGGATACGTGATGTAATTATTCGATAATTAACATTATAATTGACTAATGTGCTGAATGG